>QFET01000991.1:0-93013 GCA_003316355.1 Tuber calosporum | reverse complement strand
GATTAATTAGTGTGCTACCGAACACCGCCCCGGCTGGTCCACACCGGACTCCACAGCCTTCCTCACTTAAGCAACTTTCCTTTACCCAACACAACTGCCTCGGAAGCTGGAGTGTGTTTCTTTCCCTTTTTAATAGTTTTAGAACTTGTCCATCATCTCCACAGGTGGTTCTTTTCCAAGACCCGCCTGTATACCGCAACCAACTCCCTAGCTTTGCAGGCTTTAAGGCCTTCTACCCCCTCCAGTTCCTGGCACCCCTCCTAAGGTTGCCACATATGTTCTCACGGAGCTCCTATTGAGCTATTCACTAACTTACTTCCTTGTTTCTACAACCGCCCTGATTTGATGGCAGTTGATATTTTTTCCCCCTCTGGGTTATTTCACTCTAACCACGACAGGTTTTGGATATATAACCTCTACTCCACTAATGTCACAACTTCTAGGATACACACTGTCACCCCACAAGATGCCTTCATATCCCACACCTTCCCCACACTTGTTGTGGGTTATTTCAATATCCACAACCCCACCGCAGACCCTTTACGTCTGGTCTCCTCTAATGAATATGCAGTATCCTCACTGTACTTTGAACTCAGCTCAGAGCTGGACTTCCACCTGCTCAACACTCCGGGGTCTATACACGCTTCCCTTTTGACAACAGCTCACGGCCTGTTGTTCTCGACCTTGCATTCGATAACGACCATCTTCTCCCCTTTTTCAATACATGGGAAACAAGTGCCCTAGCCACTGGCTCAGACCACCTCCCCCTAAACCTTAGGTTCACGACCCCACTTCTCAAGGCTGCCCTCACATCTCCGGACTAGTCCAAGACTGACTGGGACACTCTTACCCCCCTCCTCAAGGCCCTTCAGATCCCTCCTCCCCAGACATACCCCACTGATGCTTTGGTAGACGAATGGCTGGCCAGGCACCTGGGCACCCTCACCGCACTGCAGGAAAGCCATACTCCATCTAAATGCCCGTCCATTCACGCCAAACCCTGGTGGAACCAGGAACTGACCCACCTAAGGCAGGCCTTCCACTGAACCTCCAGGGGTCACCGCGACGACCACACCCCCAAGACATTGGCACTTTGCCGCCAACACTGCAACGCCTATTTCAAAGGTATCAAAAAGGCTAAGTCATCCCACTAGAAGGAATTCTTGGCCAATGTCAATACCAAGTCAGTGTGGACAGCCAGATGCCTCGCCTCAGGGCGACAGCCTGAGAGGTTCTCCTCCTTCCCCCACCCTGATATTCCTGTTGAAATTAACACCTCCCTCCTCCACCACTTTTTCCCGCCCTAGCCTCCTATTCCTTCCCCCTCCTTTCTACGCTATGACAGCGAAGTGACTCCCCTCCTCTCAGGAGAAATTTCCCATGCAATAGGAAATCCTCCTACACCTCTGCCCCAGGACCAGACCAGATCCCTTACGGGGTCTGGAAGAGGGTCCACTGCACCAACTCCTCCATTCTTCGCGACTTACTAGGGCCCCTCTTGGTACTTGGATATCATCTGCTCGCTCTAAAGAGAGCCAATGGGGTCATCCTCCCTGAACCAGGCAGAGCTGACTACTCCTCCCCTGCCTCATTCCGGATTATTGTTCTCCTGGAAACCGTCTCCAAGCTACTGGAGAGGATAATAACATGCCGCCTGGTCCCTATAGCCAGATCATTCGGCCTGATTGATCCAAACCAAGGCGGCTCGCTTCCGAAGCTCAGCACCTTCGATGCCTGCGCTGTCCTCTCCCAAGAG
The DNA here is from genome assembly GCA_003316355.1 of Tuber calosporum. NCBI lineage: Eukaryota > Fungi > Ascomycota > Pezizomycetes > Pezizales > Tuberaceae > Tuber > Tuber calosporum. Next base: position 91,257 of record QFET01000991.1, on the reverse strand, counting down.
GTCCGTTCTCGCCAATACCCCAATAAGAAAGTCGCCTTCCTCTTCCTGGATTTCAAGGGAGGATTCGATAACATCTCTGCCTCCTCACTCACACAACTCCTCCGCTCAAGGGGCATCCTCAGATATATGACTATTTGAGTTCGCTCCTTCCTCACTGATCGCCAGTGCCGCTTGCTTTTTCAAGTGGCACCTGCAGTATTCACACCTATTTCTGTAGGGACTCCTCAAGGGTCCCCTTATTCTCCATTGTTGTTTGTGATTTATGTTTCACGATTGCATTTTTCTATACCCCAAGGGGTTATTTTCTCCTATGTTGATGATTTTTCTGTTACTGTTTCTTCTGTTTCTTACAGGAGGAACATTCAGCTTGTTCAACAGGTGTTTTCTTTACTAACTTACAGTGCAGCCAAGCTAGAGGTCTCCTTTTCAGTCCCCAAGACTGAACTGATCCACTGGCGCACCCACAAGGACCGCTCCCCAATCTCCACATCCCCAATCGGGATAATTGGGTCGCTTTCCTCCGCCTCCTCATCACTACGCTGGCTTGGGTAGTAGTTCACACCAACCATAGAAATAACCACGCACTTCATTAAGAGGGTCGCCTTCGCTCATGTTGCCTTCTCCACCATCAAACAACTCTCCCCTCCAGGCCAAGGCCTCTCCCCCTACATGGCACGCCGCCTCGCTGCAGGACTGATTCTCCCAATCCTCATATATGGCGCTGACCTATTCTCACCAACTCAGGCAACACTGGACAAGATGACCACGCTGTGGAACAGAGTCCTCGGCTGGGTTACCAACTGCTTCTCCTCTTACCCCTTCTGGATACTCAACTGTGAGGCCTGCTTGGCTCCAATCTCCTCACTCCTGCCACACAGGAGGCGCATGTCGGCCCTTCGACTCGCCTGCTCCTCTACCCTAATCAATCCTGCCGCTGCCAGATTACCACCCTCCTATCCCATCTCAGACCACTCCAATACCAGGCTGGCTCCGTGCCTCACACTTCAACAGCTCAAACAGAACTACACCCCCCTCCCATGGGACAAGTACAAACCGTCCCACTCGCCTAGGCGACACCTTCCAATTTTCTCCCTCTGCGACACTCTACTCACCATTATCCCCACCGTGGAGACCTTCCCTCTGGCCGCACCACACCTGCTTCCCGCAGATGTCCTCCCTCCTGAACCAACATCTAGGAACTACCCCTTCCACAAAGAAGTCTGTAAGGCTCTCCTCCTCAAAGATTGGACCCTCCAGGCCCTACCTCCACTTTACTACCATTACGCCGCGCGCCTGTCCCCTCACCCCTTTATGGGACTTGACAAGTTTGCGGCTGGCAGGATACACAAAACAAGGTCTTGTAAAAGCTACAGGGGTGCCCACTCCTCATGGGAAGACCCCGATCCCATCCCCCTCTGCCCCTACTGCGAGGAGGATGAAGAGACCATGGTACACGCAATCCTTCATTCCCCTGCTAAGGCCTCTATCCACCTCCGCCACCTCCCTGACATTGGCGGCCTCGGCCCTTGCTCCCCCATCTGCTCCTCTGTGGACCTTCTACAGGCCCTTCATGCCTACATCCTGGAGTCTACAATGGGCTTCCCCCCCTCCATGCCGGCCGCTAGGTGTCCCTCACCCTAGGACATCTTGGCTGCCCTCCTTTGCTGACTTTATTTTTCATGCTTTTATGAATTTCCTTACTTATTTTGTTTGGAATTTTGGTATTTTCTTTCCTTACTTGATTAGCCTCCATGGTGGGAGCAGTGACAGTATCGTTATGACTGGGAGATAGGCTATTGATATTTCCTTTGGATGTTTGTTTGAGATTGACGTTTCGTTTTTGCCATAGCTAGCGCTTTATGCAGGTTCCTGTATGTTAACAGAATATATATGAATTAAATAAAAAAAATAAATAAATAAATAAATCTATTATATAGTCGCTTAGTGTGGATATTCTTCGTATTTAGCATAACCAAAGCACCAATTTTGAAGACTGGTTGACAGTGAGCCTGGACGCTATAATATTACTTCATTCCTTCTCGGGTCTTGTCTAGTGATACCTTTAACTAGTCTTGTATCGTGTTAATCCAATGAGCAGCCATTATAGCTCCCGAAGTCTCCGCTTCTCGCTCCTTCATCCTATCTATTTCTGGGTGGTAACTATAGTTTGCAAAGCTAGGTGTTATTCCATGTGCGCTTGTTACCGAGTTGTTGTATGCATACTCGGCTAATAGTAGAACCTGGTACCATTTATCCTGATCCTAGTGGACAAATATCCTGAGGTAAACACGAGCACTTAATTTACCCTCTCCGTTTGTCCATCAGTCTGAGGGTGGTATGCATTAGACATATTTCGTTTTATACCTAATATCTTGCACAGAGACTGCCCGAAGTCGCCTACACACTTTACGTACTTGTTTGAGACCATTTCAGTTCGTAGAGTGTTAATTTTCCAACTTCTGTAATAAATGCCGTAGCGACATCGCTTGCAGACGCACTATTCTCCAGGCTGATGAAATGTGCCATTTTCATGAATCGGTCCACTACAACCATAATTTGGCTGTATCCTGCAGATTTGGCTAGTTGCGTAATAAAATCTAACGTGGTAGATGGCCAAGCTGCAAAAGTTACTTGTAATGGTAGTTGTAGGCCAAAGTTTGCATGCCTTAGTGCCTTGGCCTTTTGGCATTCTGTACATGACCGTACATAGTCGTTTATCCAGTTGGTCTTTCCATTCCACTAAAAATCCCTAGTAATGATCTCAAAAGTTTTTGCTTGACCTAAATGACCTGCAACTTTCGTGTCATGACATCCTTTAGTAATATTGGTTTGCAGGGCTTCGTCTAGGGGAATATATAGGGGTTCTTTATAGAAAAGAATTCCATCCATCATGGTCTATTGCTTTGACATTATCTTGCAATCATCTCCATATTGTTCTAAGTCCTATTTCAAAGGTGTCCACTATGGATCATCCTTTGCTTTCTCTTGTACACTTGCCCTGAAGTTCATATCAAATTTCTTGACATCGCACTTAGAAATTATTGCATTTGAGATGAAGGTTTGTCCTTTAGTGCATTTTGGGTAAACTGCAATGTCGGTTGAGTCCAGGATTTCATGTTGGTATTAGAATGTAGGAAATATAATTGTGGCTGAATTTCTTCTAAGTGGATACCTGAGCTCCCAAATGCTTGGCCTGCTCCTTCTGTATCTTCCTACTGTAAGACTTCATGAAGCTCGCTCTCATCAATTACTTCCACAATCATTTTCGCTGTACGGTCTCCCGTCCATAACTGAAAAGCACTTTCTTTAATGTTGACTAGGAGGATATTAACCTCACCACTATAGTCCTCAGCCACTACTCTGGCTCCAATGGAGATACCATGCTTGACTGCCAATATAATAAGTAGTGCAATGCAGACATATGTTCCAATTGCTAGTCCGATAGTTAAACCAGTCCGTATGAGCACAAGCTTTTTGAACAGCACTATGGTATCCTCGATACTGTATAGGTCGTGTCCTGCCGCTCTCATAGAACCTCGAGTATGAATTTTTGCTTGCTGTTATAACTTTTTAAGCCTAACCAAACTAGTGTATTACTCATTTGGCAATCCTGCTTGGGGGCGTTCGAAATTTTCCTTTCCCCATTTGATAGACACGACTAAGTTTGGGTTATTCTGTAGAGTTTCAAAGTGATGAGACAGAAGTATAACCTGCTTGGCATGCTCAACTGCTTCATTAGGGTGGTACTCAAACCAACTGCTTAATTCGTCAGGTTCACCTCCCTTGGTTCCGGGTCTATAAATGAATTTAATGTTAAAATACATTAACCTTTGGGACCATCCCATTTTCCTTGTTGACCAGGCCTTTGTTTATAAGAAACTATTGAAGAATTTGATGATTGATATAGATGGTGAAAGGTTCATGAGTCCCTGCGAGATAGTGTCGCCATTCATCTAATGCAACTAATATTGCCCATAATTCCTTATCTTAAATATCATAGTTGCGTTCGGCAGGGGTAAGCTTGCTCGAATGGCGTGCAACAGGATGCAACCTCTTATCCGCATATTGGGACAGAACATATCCAGAATAGCATAATCGCTTGTATCTGTTTCTACTACTGTTACTCTCTCTGGATGAAAGTGACATAGTATGGGGGCTGTAATGACTGTCGTTTGAGATCATCAAAAGCAATTTCTTGTATTCCTCCCCTTGCAAAGTGCTCTGGATTTCCCTTGAATAAATTGCTAATTGGTGCACATAGTGTAGAGAAATTCTTTATGAATTGTCAGTCAAAATTGGCGAATCCCATAGAGATTTGAATATCCTTTACCAAGGTATGTGTTCGTCAGGCCTTGATTGATTCAACCTTACGCTCACGCATCGTGACTCCATCAACAACCACTATTTACCCATGAAACTCCACAGATTTGACTTGAAATATGCTCTTTGCCATGGATATGGCCATATGATACTCTCGTAGTCATTCAAGTACCAGTTTTACCAATATTCCATGACCCTTTTCTGTTTTTGAGTGGATGAGTATATCAGCAATATATAATATCACCTGTTCATCAAGCAAGTCTTCTAGCATCATAGTCATAATTTACTGGAGTGTTACAGGTGCTTTGACAAGTTCGAAAGGCATAACTTTGTATTTTATAGGCCATATCTGCTGAGGAAAGCTGTTTTCCATTCATCACCCTTGCTTGTTCTGATTAGATGGTTTCCAACTTTTAGGACCAGCTTCGTGAAAATAGGTACTCTTTTAACACAGTCCCATAATTCGGTCAATAGAGGGAGAGTGTACTTTTTGTGGATGGTGACTTTGTTCCACCTTCAGTAGTGTACTACCATTCCTTGGTGTCCATCCGTTTTGGGAACAAAAAGGAATGGTGCTCCGGAAGGAGACTTGCGGGGGGAGATCTTTCCTTATTTTAACAAATCATCCAAATATGTTCTTAATGCTTTTACCTCTTTTCTGACAGCGGATAGATTGGGCCATAGGGTGGTTGAGAGTCAGGTTTGAGGGCAATCCCATGATCATAGGTTTGATTAGAGGGTAATTTTGCAGATGTTTATGGGCGAAAAAGGACCTTGGGCAGCGTTATTATGTGGGAAGTGAATCGAGTACGTGTTTTTCCTCATCATCTATCCTCGCAATTCTTTCAATATTCCCAGCCTACTGGTCTTCCAATACCTGCTGATCCCATTCGATAGAAATACGTTCTTCTTCCGGTAAAAGATGGAGGTGACATCAAGGAGCCTAGAAACTCCAGTTTCCTGGGATATTAATTTCGTTTATAGGATTATCATCATTCCACCATACAAATGAAATCATAATTCCGTAATTGTATGTTGGTTCGATTTCGCAGAAATTTTTCGCCTTGTGTTTATTCTTTCCTATCTCCTCGTAGATGGGACAGGTATAATCCCTTTGAGTAGAGACCTGGGCTTCTGTAAATCCTGGAATACGGATAGGATCCTGACAAGATTAATAGGGCATATTTAATTCTTTTACCAATTTTTTTTGAATAACAAAATTATTGGATCCTGAATCAAATAGTACTTTTATGCTATAAGGTTTTCCGTTCATATAGATATGTGCATCGCCTTCCAGGCATTGGTAATGTTATATTGCTGTATGATTAAGTTTTTGTTGCTTCTGCAACCGTGTTATATCTGTTCGTCTTCATAGAGACGCCAGGATGGTTGTATTTATAAGGTGTTGGTGATAAAGCCAGCGTCGTTTCGACCAGAGAGGTCTCCGCGGAGGAACTAGAATACAATAAGCAATTATTAAGATTCTAGGCAGCCCACTACCAGTGGTCTTTACCCCTTGCTGCTGGGCTCCCACAAAAATTAACAAAATTCCTAATCTACAAGGAAACATCCGGGCATAATTATGCATGGCGGGTTTATGCATCGCTACTTTGCCTAGCTGTCAGTAATATGCGCTATAGGTTTTTTGAATACCCTTAGCTATGGTGTTGGAGCATATACCCAAAAGGGTAGTTTGTTTTCCAAAATAAATTTGTTTTCTGAAAGATATATCAAATTCCGAAGAGGTAAACCATTTCCAAATTTGTAATAACTCATCCCATCAGGAAAATATTAGCCCTTGTAACCTCTGCATTTTCACAAAAAACCCTGCAATTTTCAGCGTGAAGGGAGGTTTTATTTATATTGTTGGTCCCTCCTCAGGTCATGGTCTAGACAGTTGCATTTGGTAGTGGGCTGCCAAAAGCATCAGGACTAAAGTCACAGGTTCAAACCCCACCCTGGCCAACGCTTGGAATAATTGTACTGTTAGGACAAAGCCCAACCCATCACATGGTCCGGTGACTAAAACTGCCGTTCTAGGACGCTTGGTACACATTTTCTATTTCTGGAACTGCAAGAACCCTAGCTCTTTAATCAAGCTAACTGGCTGTCATTTCCCCACATGGCTTGAAGGAATGGGGCTCAATGAGAACCTAAAACCACCGTTCCTTCCACGGTCAGAGGTTGAACCTACCCAAAAGCCAAAAGTTTATATTCAAGTTCTTTTAGGTTCCGTGGACCATTGACTCTAGTTAGGACCCCAGGCAGGGTCCTATACCCAAGGGCCCTATTTCAGTTTCTTATTATAGAAGAGAATTTCGCCAGCTTTCATTTCCACTATTTTTCATTTTAGTAGCAGCCCTGGTTGTTGTCCTGCTGGTCTTTGAAAAATAGTTGAGACGTGATTGTTTCTCAGGATCTAAGATGCGACTGCCCCCCTTTGCAATTCTTAAAAAGGTTTGCTCAACCATATTCTGTCCACTATCCGCGTTCTCTTAACGACTAATGGAGTTTGGGACTACTTTTCTTAAACTGCTATTGTGATGGTTACTAGGAAAGCCAGTAATACTCACTGCCTACCCTAGAGGGATATCCTATTTCAATTCCAGTCACAAGTTTCCTGGTACCCAGAATACCTAATCGCTGTTGCCGTTGACACCATTTAGGACATTACAGTGTCCGATAATTCCCATAACCAAGGTGAGGCTACGCTTTGTATGTTGTTGTCCCTTGGTCGATAAGGTCTTCCTATAAGCGTAAAGGTCTCTGGTTTGCTTGAAAATTGCAGTCGGTTTTGTTTATTTATTTAGCAATAGAGCTGGCTACACCTATGTCCTTTCGACACTTTAGCCAACTGTAGTTGTTGAGGACACGGCGAGTGCCTTCCTTCCCCACTTTTCCCGTATTAACCACCTCTAGGGAGATTCTACCACAAGCCTTCCTTCAGTCACTGTGCTTATCTTTGGTTTGCATGCCGCTTTCTTTGTTGCTGGGTTAGTCTTAGCAGTCCTCCGGCGTGAGGGATTGTTATTTTGTTTCCGGTTAGAGTATCATTATTTAGAGTTGACCAGTTTGCAGCTGTCATCGCGCTTTCACTTGGGTGTTCCACTAGATTAGGGTTCTCCTTTGAATAATTTTCGGCGTTCCAGAATATCCTTCCCCTGCCTGCCAACAGCCGATATGGTTTTCATTCATGCTTCTCTGGAAGAGAATTTTAAAAAGGATAACTGTCACAAATTTTATTCAGGAAGTTTGCTTTCCACTAACACCCTGCAACTAATTCCAGTAAGTATGACTTTGATATTTTGATTTTTAAGGAGCAGAAGATATGTATCTATCTTTCCCTCATAGACTACCTTGGTCATTTCTTCTAAGGTTCATCTTTCTTCTTCAATGCATATGTTCCACTTCTTGAATTGTGGCCCAAACGATCCCCTGTGCAATATTCCGGGTCTCATGTGTATCCACCTAATCCACCCATCACCTTACGGTATTTCTCCAAGATGGCTGCCATTTTGATCCCCTTTCTTTTCCCCTAGGGAAAAACTACTCCTTGTGCCTGATTTTGCCACGGTGTCGGGTTGCGATCGAAATAGTCTTCACAGGGTGTTAACCAATTTCAAATATCTTATTTGTCATATTCTTCTAAAAGGTTGCATTCTTCCGCTATTAGCTTTACTGGAATAGAGAGTCCCGTGATAGGTTCTAAGCTGGGCAAAGTTAACTCGTTCTCGGGTTAACCATTTCTGGGAATTGATGGTAAATAGGCAGTACATGTGGTCCAGGGGCAATTTCTGCCCTGTTCATCTTCTACATCACTATCGGACACTTCATCATCTGTCCCAGGGCGAACTCAAAGGTTTCCTGCTGGTGGTAGCGGTGGTAGGTTATTTCCTCCACAGTCTATTCCTTTTCCCTTACCGTTTCATGATGTCGATAGTTTTTCCTTCATTGGAACTGTGCCCTCTTCCAATACAATAGATGGTTCCCCTAGGTAAGATGGTCATGTATCACTATCACTGGGCCTATACTGAGTGGTTACGGGAACTGGTTTATCTGCCAGTTGACCTACCAAAGTATCCAGGTATGCCTTCATACCTTCCCCTTGGGGCCTTAGTTCTTGAGCCCCAATTTCTTGTTGCTCTATCCTCATCCGATTCAATTCCTGTTGCGGCTGATGTAATTTACTATTTAGGGCATTAGGTCTTTTTCCCGAATCCTATCCCTAGTCTCGGAGACATGTGCCTATTGTTCCGGTTGAGCAAGTTGGCATCCGAAGTCTTCTTGAACCTGGGCACGTAACCTTTGCTGGTCCCTTTCAGTATCTCCACTCAACTGTTCTAGTACTCTGCGGCCTTCCTGTCTTTCAGCAATATGGATAACCTCACCTCTAGCCATAAGGCATTGCAATAATTCCTCCATTTTAAAACCCTTGCTTGGCCTCCTATGATAATGCTGATATGGCTATCTGATTCTTATTAGCACTTTCTTTCAAGGATCGGTACATGTGGCACAATGCATAGACAATATTTTGCTGGAAGTTATCTTGAGTAATGACAGGCTTATGAGTTCACGCAGCATATTTTTGAACTCTGGATGGTGGACGACCCAAATGTGTAATGGGCGAGCTGGTCTAGCTAAGGGACAGAATTAGAGATTCTGAAGTGGTAGATTCCCTATCATCTTCAACATCTGGTCAAGTCCCAAAGGACTTGGAATCAGGGTGCCATGTCTTGCCATAACTATGGCAGCTCGCTTATACACATTGTTAGTTTCGGCATAGGAAAATTTAAACGGATAGTATTTTGTTCTCCTGGCAGAAATATTGTAAATGGAAAAAAACTCTGACCTCTCAGAATCCCACTCCTGAAATTCGTGCCTGATAAAGTCTTGCACATGAAAGTATATCTATCTTAGGGTAAAGTCCATGGGTGTGGGAATTAAAAATACGTTAGGGAACAAAGTGGGTTCTACAGTTACAAATTCCGGTATTTCCGCAAATTCAGTAGAAAGTATTTTTTCAAAAGAGCATATTGTATATAAAGGATCAAAATACAGGATAACTTGTGCTGATAGTGAAGTATCCGAGATACTTCTAAGTTATTAGTTCGGTCAGGGTTCAAAAATTGAACTAGGATATTGAGGGTTAAGTAATAGATCTTCCATATAGTCGTGGATAGATTCTTATTTGGGTTTGGTGAAAGCTGATATCCACGGTCCGTCCTGGCAATATGTTCTTTCAGTATCATTATTGTGTATCGCTTGTAAGTATTTGAGTGCTACTCCACATATGTCAACTGGGAATCCTTTATAACAGGCAGGAAATACATTGTCAAAACTGAAAGATCAACAATGCACACAATGTTTCCATGGATGAAAACTTGTTGGTCGTGGTATTCTTCCATCATAAGATGAAATAGCTGGGAGAATATTGTAGAACTTTGGTGACAAGAAAGCAACAATTTAGACTTACAGGGTAGCCACTGCAGTACTGTAGAATTGCCTAGGCCGTACTTGTATCGAGAGGGTAGAAGAATTGTCCGAAAAGCTCCAGTAAGAATAAAGATAAAATGTAAGGGTTTTTCTAGAAAGCTTTTAAAGTTGTTCAATTAATAACTTAATATATTATTAGGGTCTCTTCTTCCTTGCTTGATGATCCCTGAACTATGTAGGACTGCTAGCTATTTATACAATTCTCCCAGTACTTATGTTAGCCATATTTATGGACTATCCTTAGATATCATTTTAATGGTCATGTAAAGATGAAACCCGGTTAGATCCTGAAAATGTATGTCCCGCTCGTGCAGATGATCCCACAAAATATTTAGTATTCTCAGGGTGTCTAGCACCCCACCAATAAATAGCCTTCGATTCATTTGCTTAATGAACTAAGTTCAAGTTGATGTAGCCCTGTAGCAAACATCTTAAGGCATACCAGTTGATCAGACTGGATGGCCGTCTTTCCAGCATATATGCACTCAAGTGTATATCCATTCGGATTATCATGAGTCTTAGTACTATGTACATTAGAGTTTAGATCTTTCACTAAGGCTGAGCAGGTATACTATAGACACTACCTCTTGCCATCATGTGTTGTAGTCATATAGTAACCTTTCGGTTCTATATACTATCACATCAACTAATTTCTACCATTTCCCATATGTGTAACATCAACAAAGGTTACTAACTGGAGGATATAGTATCTTTGACTCATATAGTTGTTAAAGCGAAATATACTCTCGAGTAGCAGAACCTTGCAAGGTCTTCTAAGGCTAATTCATGGTTTAAGATAGACCGAGGTCTGTGGAATCGCAATGCCAAAATGGCAATTGCCGACTCCTAACCCATACAGGTTATGAAGTCCATGTATTAGGAGATTTATAGGAACATTATTTTAACCCAGACTGAAAAACACCCATGGCCGAAGCACTGCTCTTGTTGTAAGATTGATAGTTACTTTTGTAGACCTTGTATTGCTTCAGAAGCAGTTCTTCAATCCAGTAAACCCGCTTAAACACCAACTGTGTCCGAGTCCGCGCATTTTTTGACACCTCTGCGCAAACCTTTGCACAACATGGCTCGTCCAGTAGTATAACAATCCAATGCTACCAGTTATTCTGCAACAGGAAACTACTTGTTTGTAGGGAAAACCAGTGTGACTGGGTTGTCCTTAATGTTCATAGATTGGACTATGGCTGTTAATGGGTGTGGTGCTAATCTCTGCCATCAAGTGAGAAGTACTATTGCAACAAGCAGCACCAGGTGAAGATCCATTATTGCTCTTAGACTTATGCCTGCGTTTTATGGCTTGACGAACCCTATGATTCTGATCGCAGAACACTAATAGTTGATAGGGACAGTAAAGAGCTAAAGTATAAACAGAGGATAGACTTAGATAGTTGTGTCAATAGTCCTATCTACAAGTCATTCTAAAAAATTTTCTTTCTTTTTTTTATATCATATAATCATTGTTAAGGTACAAGAACTTGCATGCAGTGCTAGCTATGGCATAAACCCAACCCAATCCCAAAAACCAAAGACAAAGGAAACTAAAGGCATATAAAGCTCCAACTGTAGAGGTAACTGTCCACACACCTCGTATGGTAAACTCAAGTAAGGAAAAGCCAGCCAAGGAAACATAAAGTAACCAAGCCATCGACAAAGCAAAGACTGCAGGTTTAAAAGAAGTTGGGGAGGAAAATGAACACAGGGCAGAAGTCCCTAAGGGGGTAGGGCCAAGCAAAGATGGCGGAGATGAGGGGTAGGTTAGCAGCATGTCAGCGGAGATCTCAATCTGCATTTCCTGTCTGTAGGTGACTAGGGAGAGGAGAAGTGTTATAGACGACGAGATGGGGTTGTCCTCGCCTATCACAATAACATCTTGGAGGTGGCCCTTGGGGGTATTAGCGATGGCCCTTTCGGAGAGTATGGCATGCTGGAGACTTTATTGTGGTCCCAGATATGTGGAGAGAGGGTGGGCTCCCCTTCAGAGGCCAATGAGTTATCAAAGGCGTGGTAGCTCTTGTGGGTACGTATTTGGTAAATAGGAACTGCTCTGAACTTCCTCAGGCCCATGAAAGGGTGTGGGGACAGGGACAGGCTGTAAGGGTAGTAGACTGTCGGAGGACAGGCCTCTCCCCACCGGTTGATCAGAGTCTGGTTGGCCCACCGGATAAGGATAGTGTAGGCGGCGCGCCTAGTAGTTTGCGGGGGGAGAGGAGTACAGAGGTGCAGGGGATCGGCGCTTGGTAAAGCGGCAAAGGACGGGATCACAGAATTGGGAGGACAAGATGGGCCATCGGATTCACTAGGAGGTGGGTGCGGACCGGCGGGCAGGGAGGAGCAGTTTTCCTGTGGAGAAGGTTCATTATGGGCTGGAGTAGGGGTGCGAGGTGACACCATGAGTCTGGCGCGGGAGGCTATTCCTGGAAGCGAAAGTCCTGGGCAGCCGCCCTGGGGCAGGGTTGATGGTGGTGGGGCACAAACCAGTCTGAGCAAACAGAGCCTATGGCGATAGGCACATTGGAGGGCTATAGGAGGGAGGACGCTATCTAGGGAGAGGATAGATAGTCGTGCAGAGCGAAAGCAATTGGTAACCCATCTCTGGATTAGGTGCCATATTACGTCCATGTGCAGTAGCATTGCGCGAGAGGGTATCAAGAGCTCAACCCTATAGGTGAAGATGGGTAAGAGGAGGGAGACTGCAAGGCGGTTGCACAGGTGGGGGGAGAGGCCAGCCCCTGGTGGGGAAAGCCTGTGAACAGTGGCGAAGGCTCCATGAGTGAAGGTGCATCGTTGGGCGAAGTGACTTGATGTAGAAAGGGATGGGGTGAGCCAGTAGTCAAGCCAATTGAGGGAGTAGTCGGGATGGAAGACCTGCCCATCCAACCTTATAGGTATGATGCAAGGGGATCCCCGCTGGTTCTTGATGCGCTATTGAATAAGCTCCAGCTTGGGGACTGAGAAGGCAACATCACGCATGGCTCCGCCTCGTTTGAACCTGGAAATGGCTGCCTGTTGCAGCTGAAGATTGTGCCGATAGGAACATAATAATACAGTCAAAGCATAACCATCAACATAGGAAAGAATAAGGCCCCTGGAAAGGGAGAAATGAAGGGAAGAAACATAAATAAAAAAAAGCAAAGGAGATAGAGGAGACCCCTGAGGGGTGACAACAGAAACGGAAGAAAAATTCCAGTTGAGCAAAGGAGGAGAAGACGGCAGGTGTGGCAAGTAAGATAGGACCTGAGCCATAAGAGAAGGTAGTGGTAGACCTCTTTTTTAACAAGTACAGAGGAGAGAGAGTCTGGATCCAGGTTGGCAAAACCCCCTTTGATATCAGGGAAGAGGGTGGAGATGCTGACTGTGTGGGCAAGGGTGGTGACTTCATCAAAGGAGGAAAGGCCAGCAAGGGAGCTACATTGGTTGGCACTGAGGAGTACACAGGCCCTGACGATGAGCGCGAGGCCGGATGTGACAATTTTCTCTAAAACCTAGTAGATTGTGACTAGAAGGACGATGATCATAAAGGAGGCTACGGTGTCATAGCATGGCTTGCGTGGCTCTTTTAGTACCACAGGGTCGGTCTTTTTAAGAAAGTGGGGGTGCAACCTGTCGAGGAGAAGAGGGGGGATGAGGGAAACTAATAAGGAAAGGGTGGTCCGGTGGACCACCTTTAATAACCCATAGTGGACTGTCTCAGGACCCGGCACTGAGGAGAAGGAGGCCATAGGATAGCCGAGAACCTGTCTGATGACAGCTCAGTGGCATCGAAGTAGGCGGGAGCATGGAGGCTAAGCGAGGCCAGGGACAAGGTGAGAAGAAGTGGTTGAGGACAGCATTGTTGATCGACTCGGGAGTGTTAGTCACAGGGAGGGTCGCGAAGAAGTCGTGGGGGAACCTAGAGCTAGCCGTTAGGTGGCTGAAAGGGAAGTGGTAGTAGCGTTCAGGTGGAGACAGGTCTAGGGGTGCTTTTTTAACCTCATTATTGCCCAGAAGTAGCCAAGGCAGGCAAGTCTGGCACTAGAGATGTCACTGTTGGAATGGGTTGTGCGGGCCTTGCAAGCAGCACAGTGATGCTCTCACCTATGAGTAGTGGGAAGGGGTGAACAAGAGAGCTTAGCGCTGGGGGATAGGAACGAGAGGTGATGTGGTTGCAGATCAAGGAGAGAACACGAGAAAAGTTGGTGTTGAACCATGCGCAGTGAGCTGCAGTGGTAGGGAGGCGGTGGGCGGTAGGGACTGTCAAGTCTTCAAGGAGGTGCGAGAGGGTGGCCCAGTCATTCAAGGCCCAGTTGGGGCGTGGAGGTGGTTTCGTGTTTTTAGGATGCCTAAAGGAGAGCAAAATGGGGATATGGTCTGAACCAGTTGAGGGGAGGGGAGTGCTCCATCAGGAAACAAAAGAAAATAATCCGTTAGAGGCAAAAGAAAGATCTAAAAAGGAGGGTGTGCCTCAGCCACGGAAGGGGAAGCGGTTGAAGACCCCTGTGTATTCAAGAGCTGATAGCTGATCTCGGCCGCCCAGAAGAAGCAAGGAAAACAAACTGCAAACTCTGTGCAAGAGTGGGCCCGGAGCATGTAACTGGAGGGATAGTGAATGTTGAAATCTCCTAAGTAAAGAATAGGTAACCCAGCGTGGTGAAACAACACAACAGGGGAAATACTACGCAAGGACTGCGCCCTGGCAGGAAGTGAGCAAGAGTTCAGTCCCCGGAGGCGTGGGAGGAGATTTCAAACAGTCTATCTGTTTTGAAAAAGTCAAGGCCCTTAGTATCAGTCTTCGCAAAGAAAACGGGAACTATGAGGCCCATGGACAGTAGGGCAGAGGAAACATAATAGGCCACCCATGCATTTTTAAGGGAGTAACAACAGGAAGAAAAGGACTTGAAACCAGCAAAGTTGGGAACACGACTTAGGAAAACCAGGGGATCATGGATGTACACCAGGGATACAGAAAAGGAAAGTCTACAACATAATTAAAAAAGGAAGATAACACATCCCTGCTACTCAGGAATTGTGTTGAGCAAGCGAGTAAATCAACTAGGCCCGAGGGGTCTCATACAGGGGAGGGGTGGTTGTGTAATCCAATACTGTGCAGAGGCCATCGGGTGGTAGGGGGCAGGGAAGGGCTAGGGGCCAACTGGGTGGGTAGGGCAGGGTGACTGAAGGAGGACCTGGACATGCAAGGGTGGGACTGGGCGGACCTTATGGGCCAAGGAATGGATAAGTCAACCTAAGGACCCATGGGTCCTGGACAGGAAGTGGACGGGTAGGAGACTGTGGTAGAGCCAGGGGGCAGATCTGACAAAACGTCCATCTCATCTTTATCTACCGTGGGCATGGCTGGAGCCCGAGCAGCGATAGGAGGACTTGGCGTGGAGGGGAAGCCCCATCGCAGTTCGGAAAGCGATAGTGCCAGGTCTGGAAGCCGCTTAGTACAGCATTCCTGTTGCCCTGTTTGGGGCCAAAGGGATTTCAGCATCTATGGTCAGATCTCCTGTGGTGGAGAGAGCAGAAGGGGCCGGCTGGGTGGGGTGTTTTGCACTGGGGGGCCACATGACTAAAGGCCAAGCAGTTATGACATTGTGTATAGGGAGAGGAGGAGAGGGCCCTTTATTACTGCCAATTGGCTAAGGAGAGCAGAACATGTGGTAGGAGGGAGGAGGAGCGTGCAGGAGGGTATTTATGACTGGCGAGCAAGAGTGTTTGTGGCTCAAGGCTGGATCCCTATTGAGGAACATTGCTGAAAGGATAGGGACACTGGTGTAGTTAAGGATTCATGTGGAGAGGAGGGAGAAGAGGTCACCTTCCATCTCGGTGAGGCATGGGCAGGGAACTATGTGGATCGCGATCTGAACAGCTGTGGGAGCTGCAAGGAAGGGTAGCCTAGGGTTGTGGCCGACAGAAATTGATTGGTAGAAGGGCCTGCTGAGGGCCTACAAATATGGTGCGCAAAAGAGGGCAGGGACTTGGCCATCAAGGCCAGTGAGGAAGGCAGAGCATACGTCGTTCATAGAGGCCTAGAAGCACGGGGAAGGGCGTAGTTACCACCAACTACCAGCGAGGCTGCCAGGTCTGCTAGGAGGCTAGAGAGGACCACAGAAGCGGGGCGGAGGGCTGGTAAGGAAAGGGGGGCTAATAATCTGCTAGCTGCAGTGGGTAGAGGGGGTGGAGAGGGTGGGGGTTGTGATCGAGGGGATGGGGAGCCAGGAGTGGAGTAGGCCGAAGTGGCTAGGTTGGCACCTGCTGCCGCAACCTTGGCCGCAGACGGAGGGCTAGCTTGGGACTTTCACCTATTCCATCCCCCTACAATGAGTTGAGCATAAGAGGGGGTAGAAATGTCACTGTTGCGAAACTGATCGCCAGAGAAACCATGGGCAACTAGGTGTGTGCCTTCAGTGGCAGGGGCAACAGGAGGGGGAGAGAGGGCAGATGGGGGTGCTGTGTGCCCCTAGGTCTTGCCAGGACGGGGAGTGATAGCGGGAGGAGTGGTGGTGGTGGAAGGAGGGGTGTGAGTGACACGGTGGGCCAAGTCCTGAAGCTCAGAACGTATTGAAGCCATACTGGCCATGGAAGGGTCAGCTTTCGTGGTGGAGTGGGATAAGTCAGCACTCAGAAGTCCGACTACTCAGGAGAGGGAGTCAAGCGAAGTACCAAGTGCCGAAATTGCATGGAGTGCTTCAGACAAGAGCGTGATCAAGGTACTATCTACAGTGGAGAGTTATTCGAAGCCGGAGGGAGAAAGGGTGTAGACCTGAGCAGAGGAGAATTTGATAACTTCCTTGGTTTTGTCAAGGAAGGAGGAGAGGAACTTGAGGTATGGGGATATGTCCACTCTGGAGGCAGTAGCAGAGGGTGGTGAAGGAGTCGCGGCGAATGCAGTGGGAGGAGAGGGACCGGCATGCGCCATGACCGGGCTTAGGGTATACAAGGACCTAAGCAGGGCGTGTTGTGGGCCGGAATGTGGGAACCAGGAACACATTTGACGTGGTGGTGCAAATTGTAGGGGCAGTAAAATAGGGGATGGGAAGTTTGTCCTAGCTACGAGGCATGTAATTTTTCAATTTTTGCAACTTTTTCTTTTTTTTTTTTTTATAATATATTCTTTGTTTAAGATACAAAGCTTGCTTGCATCGCTAGATAAGGTGTCGAAAAACCTTACCTACCCGCCCTAGATATCAAAACCCGTACTTTAAGGACCCTCTGGTATGAGTCTAACCGGTTATTCCTACCTGTTAACAAACCAAACCCTAGGTGAAACTACATGGTGAAAGTAAGCAGTAGGTAAGCAGGAAACCACAAGGAAAACCCAGGATGTAGACTCTAGCAAAATCAATACATAATATAACCACAAACGAAAATTAACCCCACACTCAAAGAGATACAGGACCAGGAGCTACCTTTAAGCAGATGTGACTGATAGTGGCAGCCATTTCTTGAAACCCCACCAGGATTAGCAAGAGCCAAGGAGAGAGTGTAAGACCATGGCTGGGCTTAACCGGCAGGGCTTGCGCCTATGGTAAAAGTCGCGGGAGCAGTTGTGTGATGCAGGGCACCAAAGAGTTAGGAGGAGAAGTAGGGTGCAAGCCGATCCAACAAACGGGATAGGGGAGGGAGGGTGAGGCAATTACCAGTAAACCTAGAACTAGGCTGACCATGGCACCAGCTTTCCAGATTTATAGAACGAGGACCGCCGACCAGGAGAGAGACCATAGCTCTACTCACCATGTGTGTTCCGCGCTAAAGCCGCTAACTAGCAGGGGCCATATTGGCAGGGCGTCTGGTTTCGGCAGTTCAGACCGTAAGCATGTTTAGACCAGTTGCCAATCGTGCAAATTCTAAGCGAGGCCTAGCAAAGTGGGGTATGAGAGAGAGAGGAGACATTGTGAGATGAAACTAACAAGAACCCCTTTGTGAGGGAATCCCTGACCAAGGGGGACGAGAGGAGGAGGGGCTCCCAACACCCCTAGGCAGAATAGCCATCAAAGGGGGTGGGGGGAGGGAGGAGGAGTGTTGGTGATGAAACTAGTAGTGTTGAGATATCAATCGCTGGGTTTGCAGAGGTGACGGAGGATGTCCTAGCTATGAGCTGCCTTTATGTCCTTATATAGGACATCTTCCCTCTACCCTCACCTTGGTGACTCTTAATTAGGAGGCCCGCGACCTCTAAGACTCTTAGTGAGTCATAGCATGAAATCCATCTTCTGACTTTCCTGAGGCAACTGCACAACATACCAAAACCAAATCTAACTTATAAAACAAGTTTTATGCCCAAAAGTGGACACATGCAGAAAACCCTGGAATCTGAATAAGTCATAGTGCGAAATATACAACCCTTGTGACTCATTACAATGAGTCATATTAAAACTTGTCTATCTTAGTCTACAATTATGAGATGTGGAGATAAAGGTTGCAAGCTTAGGAAATCAGATAGGACATTGGCGGTTGATAATGAGGGTGGTTAATAAGTAAGCCATTTAAACCACACTTAATATATCAGAACGATGACTCCCACTATAAGGAATTAGGTCTTTAGGAAAAGTATTGAAAGAAAGGTAAATTAGATTAGGGTGGTTGCCTCGTCCATAAAAGAAAAGAGGAGCTGATTAAATGCTCCAGGGCAGGTTTCAGTATCAGTTTTCTTGTGGCTTCAGGTTGTGGGAGTTTATATATTATTTACTATTTTCATTGCTTCCCTTGCGGAAAATGCATATTCATAGTTTAGTTTCATTCGATTTTGTTACATTTAGGTCTTAATCTGGTTAGACATCTTTAGCAATTGAAACTAATTATTAATTTTACCTGCAAAGCGTGGAATACCACAAATCTCCCCAGGGTGATAGCAACACCTAAACTATATCTATTATAAGCTAAGATACATTATTAGCCTTAAGCGAACAAAACCTGATAGCTATTAAAGACACAGTAGTCGGAGTAGCTATCCTACCCACCACCCAATACTAGTTCAATAGATAAAATCGTCCCTTTGTACAGAAAGTTTCAAAACCACTAGAGTAGTTTACTGCACTACTACTATTTCAAAGTTCCACTATGGGTCCCGCGTTGGGTAGC
This sequence comes from Tuber calosporum, assembly GCA_003316355.1. NCBI lineage: Eukaryota > Fungi > Ascomycota > Pezizomycetes > Pezizales > Tuberaceae > Tuber > Tuber calosporum. The sequence goes on along the minus strand of QFET01000991.1, from coordinate 72,366 downwards.
TTCTATTTAACAAGGTCAAGCTACAATATAGGCGTAGTAGGTTTCTGGCACTAATATCTGATACAAGTGGTAATCATATTCAAGGTTTAAGGAATTATTCCACAAGACGAATATCATGAACATAGGAGAATATGTGAAGGATATGACTGTCGATCTTGTGGATATGACTGACACCTAGGTTGATGGCTCTCCCCTGATATCTTACTGAAAGGACCACAATCCTGATATAGATTTTGAAAAAAGTACATTGAAGGGGCGATCCTAGTATTGACCGTAGTATTGTCTATATGCAAAGCAATACAAGGAGTTTATAACAACTGAAGACCTCCAAGCAAAGGGTTGCCGTCTGGGATATCTGTTACGAATGGCGGTGTCTACTAGGGAAGTCAGAAGGGACAACCGTGACAATCTACTCCCTAAATAGCATGATTATTCATATAGTTTTTTTTACTCAAGAAAATATACTCGGGCCACGTAGGCCTACAGACTTTGATCCAGAGAGATCACTAGAACCTTGGACTAATCCAGCCACAGGGCCCAAATACCCTGTCTCCACGTAAGATTTACAAGTCTTGTATGACTATATCTCTGAAATGGAAGAACCAGGAAAGATGTGTAGTTCTAATTTAGCAGCAGGTGCACTAATCCTTATTGTTGGGAAGCAGGACAGTATGCAGGGGCTGTTTATCGATTATTGCGGGTGCCATAAAATCAATGAAAAAATCAGTATCTGTTGCCCTTAAAATATAACTTTAGGGATAGGCTCACATAGTTCACAGTATATACCAAGCTGGACTTAAAAATGCCTATTATTTCCAGCGGATGGCTCAAGGTGGGCTATGCTAAAATGCCTTTGATAGTCATCATTGCCTATGTTAGTATACTGTGAAACTGATAGGGCTATGCCAAGCACGTTCATCCTTCCATATTATGATCAATGGTATAATTAGAGATATGCTTGATGCAATAGCTTAAGAGTACATGGATGATAGCTTGATATACTTTGAGACAATTAAAGAACAAGTCTAACTAGTCCCTCAGGTGATAGTAAGATTGGGAAAGTTGTAAATTTGCATTCACATCAAGATATTGACCTTCCATCAAATAGAAGTTGAATTCTACAGCTATAATAAATCTGAACCTTGGATAGCTATGACAACTTGAACAGTTCTGGATATCAAGGCATGGAATGCTCCACAAAACATGACTGACACCTAATAGTCCTGGAGATTTCCTAACTTATACTCTCAATTCATCAATGGGTTTAGCAACGTAGCAAAACCTATAGCACATCATACTAAAGGAAGGTTAAAAGGCTCTGCTTGGCTGCTTATAAGCCATCATTTGAACTTCAAAATGAGTTATTCACTAAGGGTCACATTCAGACATGCTTTGATAGCTCTTATTCTTCTAAGTGAGAAGCTGGTCCCTGTGATATCACATAGGAAGCCGTGCTCAGCCAGCTCTGTGATGACTAATATTGCATCTGGAAGCAATTCACAGCAAGAGGTTCTTGCCAGCAGTTGTGTATTACAGAGGTACATGACCAAGACAAGACGGTAATAGTTACTTGATTCAAGCAACAGGTTTATCTTTTAAACTCAATTGATAAGGCAATACTAGTATATTAAGATCACGAGAATTTGTAGTAATTTAATAGGACAAAGGTCACTAACCACTGGCTGCATTGTAGGGCAGAATGGTCACTGCCTTTTAAGGTGAGAGTGATGTAGTCCTTAAGTCCGCTACCGTAGGGACCGGAGATTTTGTTGCCCATTAATAACATCACTGGGAATAGGAAATTGATCCACTAACTCAGACACTTTTTTCAGCTAGGACAACAGGAGATTCAACGAGAATGTGACCGGCTCTATCCACAGGTGCTGCTGACCTGAGTGGGTTCTCGCTTGATGTCAGATTTTCTGACCAGCAGTAAAGCTAGCAGCTGAAAAATACCAAGAACACCTTATACGGATCGGGCTGTGTGAGAGAAGGGAACAAATGTAGACACCGAGTTCAAGGTTTAAATAGGTCCATTCACCAACAACAATGGCTTGTATGCCCCTAAGCACGTTGTGTAATAGCGAACAATCATGCACGCCATAGATGATTCACAGGTGACCAGACACTTTCGATCCTTTAATACCATGGCACTGGTAAAAGTATGCTTCTATTAGCCTTATGTAGAGACTCAGGTTAAACCCTATGTTCGTACCTGTGATACTTGGAAATGAAGTAAGACAATAGGCCATGAGAGGATTAGATTTCTCAAACAGGTTGAGGTTTCCATGAGGCCATGAAAAGTAATATCCAGGGATAACATTTTGGCCTTAGCAGTTTTAGAGGAGTGTACCATGATCTAGGTTATTGTTGATGATTTTCAAAGATGTCTCAATTTATCCGGTTGGCTACTGAGGTGCCTATTAAGGATCTGCATGATTTCTTCCACTTTGACGTATGGTGATTCCATGCCCTCCAAGAATATATCATTTCCGACTTTGATACCAGATTCTGCTCTAAGTTTTGAATGAATTTTTGCAGTTAATCCAGGTCAATCTCCGTGGACCTTCAGCCGTCCACCAGTAAACTGATGGGCAAACTGATAGATCCAAGGAGAGGTAGGAGCCAAACTCTGGAAGCCATGGTTCAAATCAGCAAGACAAGATGGCTATGTTGTTAAACTTAATAGAACTAGCATCCAATATCTCTGTATCCGAGTCTTAATACAATATAGCCTCCTAAGTTAACTATTTGTTTACCACCAGAACCAACTGGTAGATGACCTTGTCCACTAATCAAGCAATACACTGAAACAATGGGCTTGTAGATAAGAACTGGGAAGGCACATGGGACAATATTCATGAAATATTACACATAGCCCAGGAGTGACTAGTATAATTGCATTAGCAAAAGAGAATATTATGTCCTAAGTATGTCACGATGGAAAATGTCAGCCTATGCATAGCAATCAAAGCCTACTATATGAAGTTGGATAGAAGGAACATTCAAGCGACCTATAGTAAAGTAGGAGAGTAAGAGGTTTTGCCCCTTTGTAGTTAAGCGAAAAATAGGCTCATGGGCCTATGAGCTGGAACTCCATGACTAGTGGACAATCCATCTAGTTTCTAATTTAGTACACTTAGAGGTATAACAAGATTACCCCATAAATAGGGCAGCAAGGCAGGTAATAGTAGAAGACACTGTTTACCTATAGCTTATGTATGTGGTGGATGCCATAGTAAACAGCTGTATGTACGAAGGTACCAAAACTAAGTTCCCTTGTCGGTTTGTGCAATACATCGTATCATAGGAAAGGAATGGAATTGAAGAAATTTCCTTTAAATAGTTTGAGATATTGGAATGTAAGGCAATTGAAGCATTAATTAGTTTCATCAACGCTATACCTCCAAGCCTTGAAATCACTGATTATGAAACTACAGTAGGCAGAACGAAGTAGTTACCTAAGACAAGAGATTACTATGTCTGTGTACAGACTTGTCAAAGAGGAAGTAGTTTAAGACTCTTAAATATTGGTAAGTACTGGTTAGCAAACTTCAACCTATGCTTTGACATTAAGGGGGCCTGGAGAGGAACGGTATCATCAACCTGCAAAGGTTATCTAGAAACTGCTGGTACTACCTATAATTATGTACCGATCTACCTAGTTGAGTAAGGTAACTCTGAAAGACTGGTAACCCTGATCCAACCTTGAATAGGGTATCCTAGTAACATTGGCTAACCCTCTACCACAGTCAGGTATGCTAACCAGCTACCATAGATAGCATAGGTATACAACTAACATTAGGTAGGTAAGGTAACTTGCGAGTCATGGTAACTGGAGAAATCAAGGAAAGCTTAACAAGAAGTATAGAGACAGTGGGGCATATTACATACGTGAAACTTGTTGTTTAATCTTGGTTGGATCCTTTGTAAATTATAGAGAGCTTAGACTGGACTATCAGGTAACATATAGATATGTTATATGGACTCCAGAATAGATTTGGGCCATGAAGGGTTTAAGTTGCCCTGGTGTAAGAAGAAGGTATTGGATTATGAACCTCTAGATAACCTGACTTCAAAGTTAAACCAAATGTGAAAAATCATTAAAGCCAGCAGGGCATATTTTAGAATGGGTTGGTAAACTGCCATTAAAATAGGTGGCAAAGTATAAAGCTTTGTAAAAGGGTAACAAAACTGGGCTGCTAGAAATGGTCAATTGACACCATATCTCACCATGGACAACCAGAGAAATCTTATCCTCAGGGTCTACTAGGGTGTACGCGACAGCTGACAGAGGCAAGTAGTAAGTGTTTGCACCTAATGGAACCCCAGGGTTACTCAAGGTACCATATCCCTAGGGGAGGTGTGGGAGCCCCTTGTGACCGTGATTAAGCAGTAGGGGACAAAGAACAGTTTATCCTGATAATCTTCTTCTGTAGAATAGCTTATAGCCTTGTAACCATAGCATTATTGCTAGGCGTTCTAGTGCTTTCATGGTATTCCATCTAACCATGGTTGAGGTACTTAATAAATGATTGTCTATGGATAGCGTCAATTTTGCCAACGCAGTAGTGCCACTTTCCCTGTGAGCTAAATAGTAACAAAAATAATTGGCGATTGGCCAAGTAAACCAGTTTGACTACAACTCTTCTATAGACTGTATCTCCACATGGTAACTGACTCTTAAATGAGGTAATGTGTTGCATGTTGATATGACAGTAGGCAACTGACCATTTACACATCCGAATGGTTTTTTTCTCCTGCCTATATAAATGACATGCATTGAAGAAACTCAATCAGATTGGTAGACTGTCATTATTTCAGCAATCCCTAGACATCTGAACCTGCGCGTATAGGGTTCCCGTAGTTTGGAAATCCGACTCGATTAGGGAGTTCCTTTAATATCGGATTAGGGATGGGTGTCGTACCACTCTTTAATACTATATTAACAAAGGTGATCGTTACTCTAATCTGATACCCAACTTTGATCTCAAGAAGCATTTGAATTGACACAAGTTTTGCCTTATCAAAATTAAGTTTTGTCATTTGATTAAATTTACTATATCTTTACCTTCAATGAACTTTACTTTCAGTCTTTGCTGCTGTAATAATAATTGGATCCTGCTTCCTACTGTAAGCCTTCCCTATTAAACCAGGAATGGATTCTACTACTATAGTAACCTACAAATTCTATAAACTAACACATTTTATAATTTGTACCTGTTCCAATATGATTAACATCTGCTCCCTCCTTACTGGCTTACTCCTAAAACAATATAACCTTGTTGTACTCCTTACTATCGAGTTATAAAACATTTTGACATAACTCTACTATAACCAGAAAATAGCTTTCTATAATCACAACTTAGCTCAACCCAAGCATCTACGTATTTTCCCATGGAAATTTGATAGCAATTCTTGCCTGTGCTTTAAGTGCTTCCATTTTTTCCAGTTGTCAAAGTCTTCAGAATATGACTTCCATTGCAATAAATATGCAAGTTCTTAGATTCTTAATAAATGTCCTAGAGTCTTCGCTTATAAGAGTCTATTTTATTGGCAATGATTTTGTCCACTTCCCATTATATATGCTCATGAAGATCTTCACGTGCTAGCGGTGGTTTTTTCTTCCTTGTTGACCTGATATTATATATGGCTTAAATAGTGAAACATCAAATACTGGATTGATTTTCCATCACTCTGATTTTCCCAATCAAAAGGCCTTGTTTCTATTCTACTCTAGGATTTTGACCTAGCCATATAATTTTAACACTAATCTTTAATGGTTACTTAATCCAGATATTCTTTCAATTGAGTAAAACCAAGTTACCCATTGTAAAGTCTTGTTGACAGCAAGCCTTTCAAGGATACTACTGGTTGTATCCTTACTGCGTATTCTCCAGAGGCTCCATTATCTTTCAGATATTGTTTTCATCCTGTGAGCATAGATTCTAGCTTATGCTATTCTGACCTTTATATCTTGCATCGATTCTCTGTCATAATGGTATTAGATTTTTGTTATGCAAGAGGTTTTTCCCGCTGAGCTGGTTACTGAGTTGCTATAAACATACTTGGCTGACGGCTGAAGGTACACCAGGTGATCCTGGTCAATTTTACCAAATATGCGGAGTTAGCCTTACTTCAGTTGCTTGCTTGTTTCTGTTTGTGTGTCTGTCAGAGGGTGGTGCGCAGTGGACATTTTCCATCTTAAGTCTTACATGTTGCTCAATGATTTTGAAAATTCTCCTCCAAACTTTGTGTTCATCTCAGAAATGATTTATGTTGGACGTCAATGATGTTTACAAACTTACTTGATTAATGCCCGAGCTATATTTTTTGCTATTGCTTTTTCTTTTAATCTGCCATAATGTCACCTTTTTGTAAACACCGTCAACTATAACCCTAATCTGGCTATATAATCCATATTTTGGTTTTTTCTAATAAAGTCAACCAAGGTAGATGGTCACAGCTGCAAATCAAACCTGTAATAGTTCTACAAGGCCAAAGCATCAAGGACTTATTATTAGCCTTGTAGCACTATATATCAGATGGTACATTTGCATTTATCTAGTTTATAAGTCATTTGCATCAAAAGTCTCTTTTGATTAGTTCTACAATTTTTTCTTGCTGAAAGTGTCCAGGAAATTTAGAGGCATGATTCCATTTGGCCATCTTAATTAAGAAAGATTCTTCCTGGTGAATATATGAGTATTTTTTGCACAAAGACATTCTTTTAGTGATGGTCATTTGTTTTGGCATTTTCATGCCACTATTTCCTCAATATCGTAACTTGTATTTCCTTTGTTTCCAGTTTGGATCACCCTTTGCCTTCTCTTCTATCCTTGCCCTGAACTTGATATTAAATTTCTTGACAAAGTCTTTAGCTATTCTTGTATTGACAACTAAGGTTTGTCATTGAGTTCATAGTGGGGGCAACGTAATATCAGAGCAGTCCTGGGACACAAGGTTTTGATCTCATTGTAGGTAATATAATCGCAGTTCAGTTTCTTCCAACTGCAATCCAGAGCTCATAAACCATTTCCCTGCTTGCCCTGTATCATTTAACTTCATAGCTTAAAGGAAACTACTTTCATTAATCATCTAGGTAATGAACTGCGCTATTCTGTCTGCCATCTGTAGTTCAAAAGCATTGCCGGTATAGATGACCAGGAGTGTTTTCACTTATCTACAGTAGTTGGGATGCACTTTTTCTGTCCCTACCTAAATGCCATTCTTGACTCCAGGTCGACTTGGTACTACAATATATGCATATATTTCAATAGCTTGGGTAACATTGGAAAAGATTGCCAGCAGGTCCTATATACAACTCACCACTAGTGGAACAATCTGCCATTTCCAACTTAGCCTTCCCCGCATCAAACCCAGTCCTTCCAGTCCTATAAATTGGCTTTCCAGAGGCAGGTACTACAGTATTGTGGAAAAACTGGATGTGATTTTGTCATCAGGCATTAAAGGGAGTTGCAGGATTGAGGATATACAGTTTTTCCGATTCGAACACAAGTGATGGCTCAGTAGCCGCCCCTGTATGGGTTATAGGCAGAGTAGATAATTCAGGCTTGGACTCATGGTGCCTCTCTATTCCTCAGCTAACTCGTGATAATACCCCTCGAGTACCAGAGGGAATAGGTAATGACAGCCAAGGCAAGATACGCGGCAGTGAGCAAACAGCGAGACCCTAGATATGCCTATACTAAGGGCAATTACAAGTACCTACTTGGCTTATAATAGTAGGTATTGGTACTATATTGAGCAAAATGTGAACTCCAGTATCACACTAGTTACTACTATGTGGTAATTTCTACACAATTACCAATGGCTTGTCTTGCAATCTAAATACGGAGAGGTTTGTAGGGACCAGATTTGTATGAGCTCTGGTTCGTATTATAGCTTAGCGATATGAGTTGTAACAGGAAGATTAATACACAGCTGCATCTCACACACAAGTGCGAGATATCTCAGGAATATCTAATAAGCAACCTAAGTGCAAACCATCCTAGACCTTGAAATCAGGCTATGAAAATCTCCAATAGCATGCCTAATTGTAAGATGGTAAGAGGGAAATATTCCGAAAGAATATGATCAATTTAACCTAGAACAATGCCTAAAAGATGCATGAAATATTAGAGAAACTTCTGAACACTAAATATCAACACCGATATGAAGGTGTTCCAGCATAACATGTTCAATACCATGAGATATCATGAAACCTATCTCGTGGTATTGGTAACGTAAGTGGTAAACAGGTAAACCAACTCTCAAACTATATATGAGAATATCCTCTATTATCAACTAGATACCCAAAGCAAAGTAAATACCAAATTTCAACAGATATTGTATTTTACCCATTAACATGACAATGGATGAAACTAAGCCTACAGGTTGTGTTTTAGTCTATTGAAGCAGGAGAGTTCATTCCAGAATCAGATCCCTTCCGCAGTCAATACTGACTTCCGGATATAAAGCCACTTCAGTGGCTTGGAAAACTACCTTAAGTCCTTACTGTGTAATGACCACAACCATTCGGCTTTATAGCCTTTAATTATGTAGCCTTTGGATATACTGAACGCTCTTGCTTTACAATCTGACCTCTTTTCCTCAACAAAGCATACAAGTTGAGACTGTAGTAGCTTTAACTTACTCCCTGATTCATCGCAGATGTAATTCTCTCATATTTAGTATAAAAATTATCAAGAGGTAACCCGCTTAGGGTCTGCCTCGGGTACCAACGGAAGGGATTGTGCCTGATAGATATTAAGAGTCCCCTATGTTAGTAGGTCATCAACCTTTCAAATTCCAGGGAGTGATTAATTAGTTTCCCTCTGGAAACTTTCAACTAATTCCCAACTCAAGCCACGATCATATGCTATAATAGCCTAGTACAAGGGAGAACTGGGAGCTGCATGATGTGCAGTTCTTAGTTATTTCGAAAGAGATTTTAGGTAAATAATAATTTCCACCTTAGGCTGTATATTGCAGAAAGGTTTATCACAGGGCATGGAAGTCATCTAAGGAATCATAAGGAGCAACAAATCTGTGATAATAGATATGGGCAGTGGTTAAATATATAATATAAGTACATACCATGTAGTAACATGGCTGCTAAGCTTAAAACAGCATGCAATAACTTAATATGAAATTCACAGCTGGAAAAGATAAAATAAATTAAATAAGCAGAAAAACCTGATATTCTTAAGCCAGAAAATCACTCAATCCAGCCTCTTCTGAAAAGGGTCCTTGGATATTCAAGTATTGTGCACTTTCCAAATATATATCCAAAATATAATGACAGCTCCACAAATTCCTAAACACACTATTAAAGGGCAGATTTCTCTCCTCTGGATTCATCTGACTTACCACCATTTCCCAATCTCATTTATAGTCAATTAATCATTTAAATAAGAGAAGTCCATCAATTGGAGTGAGCTATTGCAAGGCCTCTCTCTCCTCTATGTCAGTAGGGAGAGAACAACCTTACCGATCATTGTCTTGGCATTGGCCACCTGACCTGCTGACATCAACTAATACCTGGTTATGCCACTCAATACCCTTTTGGCATTTTAGACTATAAAAGCAACAAGTCAAGTTGGTCTCTTAGTCCTGAGGCTGGCAGACTTTGTAACTGCCCAGCACTATTGTATGTCGGTCTACTCAGTAGGCTAAATAGGCTGTACCTGTACTCAACTGCTCTGTTACTACTTAACTCTGATAAGACTAAACAACTGTAGAGAAGAGTAGTGCCATTTTGTAGTGGTATACTACTAGGTTATTTATTGTTTGACTGATAGGGTTTTATCATGATATATATCAATATGTGCTACAATCGCTGTGGTCAATTTAGAACGGTTCTAAGGATCATGCAGTCATTATAGGCAACCAGGGCTGACTGCAGGTTTCCTCCTTGTGCTAATCCAATATTGCTGCACAGGCTGACCTTCGTCCACCAGTATATATCTCATGCAGATAGCATCTGTTTCATAGGAGGACTACAATGTATACTCTTTAAATGACAATCTTTCTCCACACTTTTATCCTAGCCTTTGATCTACTGTAGTACATTACTCAAGTTAGTTATAGGGCGAACAGCAAGTTGGCAAGAGGGCATTTGCATTGCCAAACATGCAGAAGGTGCAAGTTCAAGTATAAGCTAGTTTTCACTTACAGTTAAGGATTGAGTAGTGTAACTTGGGATTGCTCTTCTCATCAATGAAAATACCTAGTCCGGACAATTTTCCCACCTCTCACAAATAGTTGTGCTGGAAGTCAATGTATTATCAGTTTACATTACCAGATCAAGCGGTATAACCTATCTGTTTTGTAAACTCCCCTCAGTGTATATTATTCCGGTCGATAAGCAGATCTGCTAGCCCTATAGGTGGCTATACCACAGACCTTGTGAACTCTGGATCTCTCAGTTACTCACTTCGAGTGAATAGCATAAGTAGTAAAAGAGGTACTCAGTGTTTCATGGGTTGTAATTAGGCCTTGAAGTAGATGATGTAACTGCCTAGTTCCTAGAGTCATGCACCGCATTTCCTCTTTTGAAATATCTTTTAGCACCTGGCTTATAAGAATTTAGTGCACGGTAGTCTGTTCCATCTCACATGAAATCAGAGCGGTCATAATTGGGGCTAATGCCTTGTGGATTTAACTTATTCCTTCCATTTCTGATGGTAGGGGGGCCCACATATTTCTAGTTACCATCACAGCCAACATTATAGTCCCTGCTTGTCACAAGAAGGCATCTATGATTATCAACTGAACTCGGGTGTATCTGTATGTGTGTAATGAGTACTAAAACTAGCTTGTATAGGTTAACTAATCTGGGTCAAGCAATTGGTACTTCAAGGTCGTAAAGTGGAACTATATATTACACCTACAAAGTGTTATAACAACGATAAGTACCTGAACTGAAGAAAGGTACATATGCATTAGATATGTACAGGAACACTGATCAATACTTAAGCAGAGTAATCTGTTAATAAACAGTAAACCAGAACCAGGGTTGAGTTGTGTAAACCACTTAGGCAGGTAACATCCCAAGCAGAGTTAGGTAGTGCAACCGAGTTAGAGTTGGTAACTACAGAGACAGGGCACCTAAGGATGAGGGGACAAGAAGATAACTGATATATGACCTTCTAGGGTACTTACCGTATGGTAACATGCTGTTTCATGATTGCTGTAGGAAGATAAATCAAGCCAGATATTCCATCAGGGCTTCTGTGGAAATATGGATAAGTAGCCCCACGTGATTATCCATGTCGGCAAATAGCCAAATCAGGTAAAAGTATTTTACTCTTATACGAAATGTTAAAATCTACCATAATCCCAAGAAGCTATTGGTCATATTTTGGCAGTCTAACACCCCCCTGTAACCCATGCATTAATAGTTTGACTTACCTGAGTAAAGTACTTCAACAGATAAAGCAGTAGTGTGATGGTCAGGACAAAGGAGGACCTGTATCACTCCATATGTTACCACCATCCAAAGATCCTCTTGCTTGCCGCATGATATATATACTTACTAGCCATACCCAACCTGGGTAGATTGTTATTATTGACACAAAGAGGCGCTCTGATATTACACCAGGTACCATATATCCCAGTAGCAAGTATGAGAGTCCTTCCTAATAGCTCACAGGAATGCAAAGATATATGGTAGTTTCTCTGGATAAAGTCTTACTGGAGATGATATACTAGCTGTGGCACAATAAAATTACTGACCGATGTTAGATGACTCTAGAGGTGTTAAGTATAAAGACTGTTAATGTAATTTCATAAAGGTGTACAATGGCTAGCACCAATTTAGCCAACTCTGTAAACACAAATACTACTGGAGCCTTGCACTCATAACAACACTTACCAATTAACAAAATAGAGGACACTGACTTTGTTGCTTTCATAAAGAAACTCCCATAGCACTATTAAGACTCATAGATAGGTAGGTGTACTAGTCTATTTGCCATTTGGTTTTTGATAAGATGACCCTTGATGCTAGGTATTTCTCAGATTGTGTGATTATTAAAAGGCATTGCTGAAGACCTTACACATTGAACAAACTAATCTTACCTTTGCGATCCATGACATGAGAAGTTAATTAAACAAAGGATTATACGTGAAATGTACCCTGTGTTACGATCCTATGCGGTAAGCTGGTCTTGCAACAGGTAACTACTTCTCTTTGGGTTGGATGAATATGACTGTGCCGTTGTAATAGTCCGGTATGGGGAGTTGCGCTGATCTCAGCCAGCAGGATAGGAGTACTATTGCAACGAGTAGTACTAGGCGGATCTCCACTATTGCTCTTAGGCCTATGCCTACGTTGTCTTGATAGCTGAACCCTATGGTGCCTATCGCACAACGCCAATAGGGGAATGGAACGGTAACGAGGTAAAGTAATTGTATAGGAGAGAACTTAGATGGTTGCGTGAAGAGTCCTAACTACAGGTCGCTTAGAGGTCCTTATATAGGCACTCTTCCCTCAACCCTACCCCTGGTGACTCATACCTGTGAGTCACACGTCCTCTATGACTCATAGTGAGTCATAGAATGATATCCGTCAGATGACTCCTCGGAGTCAACTGTGCCGCGTGTCATCCAATCATAACTTATTCAATATGTCTAGTGCCCTAAAGTGGTAACATGTGCGAAACCCATGACTTATAGTGTGAGTCATGTGCGAAAATCATTACATCATATGACTCACAAATGTGAGTCGTACGCACCATCAACCAATAACAATATAACCATGATGGCTCAAGTGTGCAATATGTGGAACCCCATGACTTCTATTGAGTCATAGAGCGGAATATAACAACCTTGTAACTCATAACTATGAGTTATGCGAAATCCTGCTTAGCTTGGTCACCAATCGTGACATTAGCTCCGCTCCCCCTTAAGCCAGAGTGCCTTCCGGCTTAACGTCACATCTTCGTCCACCTTTCTCCAAACCTGCGCAATTCTTTTTTCAATTTCCGAACTTGATGTTCGGCCGACTGGTAGTTCCTCCGGACTTCCTCTAAGGTGGTGTGTGCCGCCCTAATAGTCTAGTCCGGGTCATCAATCATTCTCTTATATGTCCGCATATCAGTTCTTTGTGCCTCGATTGTGGCTTCGGCGGTGCCAAGTTGTTCTCGTAGCCGTTGCAACTCTCGTTGCAAACTCTCTTTGTCGGAAATCGTCTCGATTTAGATTTTTTCACCCCCTTCTCCCTTCAACCGTGTGCGGACAGTTGTTTTTCTTTTCCTAATACTTGCATCGTTTTCCGTAAGGGTTGCCGCTTCCCCTGTTCGTCTTGGGTAAAACCCAGCATCGATTTTGTCGTGTCTGTGAGTACGACAAGTGTCCTTGAAACATTGTTTCGAGGATGTCTCCTTGTGTGGTTGTTGTAGTTTGCGCACCTAGGGCTGTCGTAAAAACCAATTACTTCGTGCCTTATCGCGTAAATTAGTGTTGCAGTAATCCTGGTAACAGGAAGTCCACAATAAAGAGTTGTGTGCTGCCTGCTTTTCCCTTTCTTCCTGAGTCACGTATGGCGGGCTGGTAGGTGTAGTAGCCCTGGGGCTATCGCCCCAGCCTTCGTCTGGACCCAATTGCTTTGGGTCTTACCCTGTGGGTTCGACTTTGACTGTAACTCACACGGGGCTTTCTTGGGTACTGCAGATGGAAACGTTCAATGGCGATGCTGGCATTGTTGAAGTTCTCCGCAGGCTACCAAATTGTGTCGTGTTCTGGTGAGTAGCCGGTCAACTTGCCTCTGTATTGTATGCGTTTTCGGTATATGCGTGAATCAAGGATTGCTTAGAGCTCGTACTCGCTTTCTCCTTCTGTCTCGATTGGATGTTGTGGTGATTGCTTTTGTGAGGGAAACTGATTGTCCTGGTATGGTTCGAGGAGTGAGATGTGGAAGGTGTTGTGGACCTTCATCGGTTGGGGCAAGGCCAATTTATAGGTAGTTGTGCCCACCTTCGTAAGAATCTTGAATGGTCCGATTTTCTTGTAATCAAGCTACTTGCATGGTCTTGTGGTCCTTATATTCCTTGGCAGTAACCAGACCATGTCGCCTGACTGGAGATTCGGAACGGGTTTTCTGGGTTGATCGTAGTTTTCTTTTTGTCGTAATTGTGCACAGACCATTTCCTGACGTAGGATAGTGTGCCGCTGACCGATCTATTCCTTTTTCGTGGTTTCCTTTGGTTTCATGTGGCCTAGCGCCCCATGTTCTGGATGTTGTCCGTAGTTTGCGTAGAAGGGTGTGGTCTTAATGGTTTCCTGTTTTCCATTGTTGTATGCAAATTCCGCTAATGGTAGTAATTCCGCCCAGTTATCTTGCTGATAGTTGACATAGGCCCTTGGGTATTGTTCCAGTATTCCGTTCGTCCTTTCGGTTTGTCCGTCGGTTTGTGGATGGAAGGCGGTGCTCATTCTTCATTCAATTCCAAATGATTTTGTGGTCTCTTTCCACATGTCTGATGTAAATAGGCTTCCTCTAGTGGTGATGATATCTTGTGGTAGTCCATGGAGCCGGAATATTTCCTCTTGGAATATGTCACGAATTATTTGTTCTTCATATCCTTGTGGCAGGGTATCAAAGGTCTCAATTTTGTCTAGCGGTCAATGACCACCAGATGGGGTCATAAACGTCTGATTTCGGCAGGTCCGTGATGAAGTCTATTGCTATCGATTTCCATAGTTGGTATGGTGCCTCTTTCGGTTGTAGTAGTCCGTAGGGCTCGTGCCTTATCGCTTTCGTCCTTTAGCACGTATGGCAATTCTAGACATATCGCTTTCTGTCATCTCGCATCTTTGGTCAATAATATTGTCTGGATAGTAGTTCTGTAGTATTGCTGTTTCCGCCATGCCCAACTGGTGGGTTATCGTGATTTTGTTTTATGACTTGGGTTCTGATCTCTTCGTGTTCTGGTACCCAATTCTTTCTCTGATGCCATAGGCATCCTTCCTTCCATTCACATGCCCCTAGAGCCACTCCTTTCATTTCTTTCTCTCCTTTCCTCAGGGTTTTCTGGATTGCTCTTATCTCTCTGTCTTTCGTTCTTGCTTCTCGGATGCAAAAATCTTCTGCGACAAACTTGACCATTTCTATGGCTTCGAAGTAATGTTCTTTGGGGAGTAGGATCCTTGGTTTTTGTTGCATCCTCTGGTCGTTCTTTTTCGGGACATCTTCTGCTCTCCTTGTAAGGGCATCTGGTATGCCCCCTTGCTTCCGGAGTCAGTATTGTGTTTTGATATCGTATTGACTGAGGGTCTGGCTCCATCGGATTTGTCAGTCGTTGAACTATTTTATCGTGGTAATTGGTACCAGGTTCTTATGGTCTATGAGGACCAGGACCTGGTGTCGGCTTCCGTTTGCATATCTTCTCCATTCTTTCAAGGCTTGGACAATGGCTAAGAGCTCTTTGTCGTGGATATCGTAGTTGCATTCAACGGGCGTCATTGTTTTTGACTGGTATGCCACAAGCCTACATTTTCCCTCGCTGCCCTACTGTGATAGAATGCCTGAGCATACATATATGGAAGCTTCGGTCTCGATCATAATTTCCTTGTATGGATCATAGTGTACCAATAGTGGAGCTGAAGTAAGTCGCCTGCGCAATTCATCGATTGCTTTTTGTTGGTTCTTGGTCCAGTTCCATTTGCAGTACTTCTTTGTCAGTTGATAGAGTGGTTTAGCTATACGGCTAAACCCTTCTATGAATCGTCGATAGAAGTTGCAGAATCCCATAACCCACTGTATTCCTTTGTTGCTTTCGGGTGGTTTCCATTCCCATATTGCTTTGTTTTGATAGGATCAACACTGGCTCCGTCCTTGGCTATGATGAAGCCTCGGTATTCGGTTCGTTCTTTGTGAAATTCGCACTTCAATGACTTTAGTGTCAGCACTTCTTTCTTCCTGGCTTCCATAATCATCCTGACATGGGTTCGATGTTGTTCCAGGTTTTTCTGTGTATATCAGAATAATATCTAAATAGACGATACAACAGATATCCAGAAACCTGCTGATAATCCTATTGACCCATCGCTGTAACGCTGCAGGTGCATTTTAGAGTACGAATGGCATGAGCGTATATTCGTTTATGCCCTTTGGTGGTAAAGGTTGTATTCCATTCGTCCACGTGCTTGATTATGATAGTGTGGTATGCGTTTCGGATGTCTAGTTTAGTAAAGACCTTGGCTCCTCAAAGCCTATCGAGGGCTTCTCCAATCACTGGTAGGGGATATCGGTCTCATTTGTTCACTTCTTGAGCCCACGGTAGTCCACGCATAGTCTTATCTTGCCGTCTTTCTTCTTAACAAACAGGATAGGTGATCCCCAGCTTGCATAAGAGTCTCGAATCCAGCCCCAGTTCTTATTGAACATGATGTATTCTCTTAGTTCCTCTAGCTCTTTTTCACCCAATGGGTATAGCTTTCTTACTGGTACTGTTTCTCCTTTCTTGAGGCTGATATCCAAGTCAACCTTTGGTTGGTGGGGTGGTAGCCGAGTTTCTTCCTCTTCCTTGAACATGTCCTGGTACTGGTGGTATTCCCTTGCCACAATGTTTCTGGTTTTATCTTTTTCTTGTCCTTTCTTGGCCTTGATAGGCAATTCAGTGATAACATTGATCCTTTCAATCCTAGTAGGCTCGTTTGTCTTATACTACCACTTGAGGATGTCTGCGACTTCTCCTCTTCGGTAGAACTTGCCGAATGACGTAGCGGAGATCTTGTTGATGTCAATCTTTGTGCGTTTTGGGTAGTCCGTACTTCCAAACCCTGCTGCGCCTCTCATCGTAGGGGCAACTTGCTCTACTTATTCACCTTGTCCTATGACAATCTTTTCGAATATCAACTGTGGGATGCAGTCTCCCGGCTCAAATGTGTAACTGTCCTTTCCCAGGTTGACCAGGTCCACCTTGACTTGACCTGTGTAGTCGGCGTCGCTTACTCCCACATTAACAGTAAGCTGGTGTTTGACTGCCAATCCGCTGCGTGGAGCCACACGCCCATAACTGCCTTCTGGTAGTCCTATAGCTATCAGGGTGTTGACGATTCCTTGTTCTTTTCCCGGTATCGTAATTCTCTCGTCTGCATACAGGTCATGTCCAGCAGCCTTGGCTGACCCCAGGGTAGGGAGTCTGGCCGTATTGCTCAATCCTTGGATTTTGATGTTATGGACATCTTTGGCCTGGATCGTGGAGAACTGTATGTCCAAGTTCTCTTCCACGGCTTCCGATTCAGGGACTAAGTCCACTGCTGGCGAGCTTTTGAGGCAGACTCTGGTACACCACTCGCTATCAAAGGTGATCTTGTTGTTTTCCCAATCTATCTTGTGGTTGTATCTTCTTAACCATGGCAAACCTAACACTGCCTCATGGCTGGGTAGATCTGCGATATGGAAGGTTGCCACTTCCCTATGGCTGTCGATATCCATAGGTACGTCCGCTATATGGGTAATTTGTCCCATAGCGCTTGGCTCCCCATCCGCAAGGTAGATTTCCCGTATTTCTTTAGCTTTCTTTGTTCGTATGTCGTGTTTGTTGCTGAATTCCTTGTCAATAAAGTTTTCTGTAGCGCCCGAGTCAATCATGCCGTTTGTGATGACTGTCTTGTCCTTGCCCTGTAAATGCATTTTGACCATGGCATGGTCTTTTTCTTGTTCCAATTTTGCCGTATTTGTAAGTGCCATGTAGATATTACCGATTCCAATGGTATTGGTTTTGCTGTCCCGCAGCCCATCTCTTACAGGGGACTTTCTTCATTTCACGACTCTTCAGGTGTTTCTCTGATCTCCATTTCGTGTCGGTTGGTTCGTCGTTTCCAGCGATTATTGTTGGTCTTGCTGTTGAACTGCCTAGTATAGTCCTTCTCATCTCTTGCATTTCGGCAATTACTAAATCTATGCACAAGTCTGGTGCATCTTAGGCATAGGTTGTTGTCCCTCCTTCTTGTGAATTCTGCTCGTGAGAAGTTTAGTCGTGGACACCTTCGGGTAGCATCCAGGTCCATTGGGTCGACTCGGGTTTCCCTATTCTTGCCCGACTCCCAAGTTCCGTTATTGTTCCTGGGTGTTTCTTATTGTTGGATAAAGGTACTGTTGTTTCCTTGAAGGTACTTGATCATGTTGATCCAGTTTTCTTTTTCGATTGTCCAGGCTGCAAGGGCATCGACATTTGCTGCCACTATGTGGTCCGCTGCCCATGGGTCCTGGAGCCTTCAGTTAATTCCTTTAAGGAATTAGCGTCTTAGTGTACCATCATCCTCATTCGCCTCTGTAGCTGTGAGTGGAAAGTCATTCCAGTATTCTGTGACTGGTTTCTTGCTTTGCCTCAGGCGGATGAGCTGTGTCCTGGCTGCATTTGCCGCATCCACATCCCCAAACTCGTCTTTGAGGGCTGTAGGGAAATCTTCATATGTAATCCTGGTGTCCGGCTTGTGTTCTTCTGCAAATGGTGTTATCCAGCTTGCTGCTGCATCCCTTGACAAGATCTAGAAGTAGGTGATGAGTTCCGTATGTCGTGTTTGTTATGTCGCTTCAGAGTATAATTGGCATTGCACTAAGAAGGTTCCTCGTTTGATCCTTGTTCCGTGGAAGGTCGGGGGTTTCTCGACCTTGATCGGGTTGTTTGTTGTTCCTCGCTGGTTGTTTATCAGATACAGGATCTCTTGGAACTGTGCAGTTGTAAATACTGCTAGTTGAATTCCTACTCCACCACCGGCAGAGGCTGGTCGCGGGGCTGACATCCTTTCTGGTCTTGGGGTTTCCGGATCCAGATATCCTGTTGGTGAGGCAGGCACAGGTGTGCCCCGACTTGAGGTTCTTTGTGACTGGGTTCTGGATAGGTTAGTGCTAATAGCTTCTTCAAGTGCCGGGCCAGGTGTGGAGGTATCGATTTCTCCCTCAGTAAGGTCCATGTTGTTGTCCGTAGAGTCTGCTGTTTTGTAGTTAGGGGTTGCTTAGGTGACGCAACCAAATGTTACGATCCTATGCGGTAAGCTGGTTTTGCAACAGGTAACTACTTCTCGTTGGGTTGGAAGAATATGACTGGGCCGTTGTTATAGTACGGTATG
Organism: Tuber calosporum; assembly: GCA_003316355.1. Classification (NCBI taxonomy): domain Eukaryota; kingdom Fungi; phylum Ascomycota; class Pezizomycetes; order Pezizales; family Tuberaceae; genus Tuber; species Tuber calosporum. The sequence continues at coordinate 53,283 of QFET01000991.1, read as the reverse complement.
GGGCGTTGCGCGGATCTCAGCCACCAGGGTAGGAGTACTATTGCAACGAGTAGTACTAGGCGGATCTCCACTATTGCTCTTAGGCCTATGCCTATGTTGTCTTGATTGCTGAACCATATGGTTCCTATCGCACAACGCCAATAGGGGACTGGAATGGTAAAGAGGTAAAGTAATTGTATAGGAAAGAACTTAGAGTGTTGCGTGAAGAGTCCAAACTACAGGTCGTTTAGAGGTCCTTATATACGCACTCTTCCATCAACCCTAACCCTGATGACTCATACCTGTGAGTCACACGTCCTCTATGACTCCTAGTGAGTCATAGTATGAAATCCATCAGCTGACTCATCTGTGTCAACTGCGCCGCGTGCCAACCAATCATTACTCATACAATAAGTCATGTGCCCTAAAGTGGTAACATGCGCGAAACCCATGACTTATAGTGTTAGTCATGTGCGAAAATCATTACATCATATGACTCACAAATGTGAGTCATGCGCACGATCAACCAATCACTATATAACAATGATTGTACAAGAGTGCATCATGTGCAACCCCATGACTTCTAATGAGTCATACTGCGAAATATAATAACCTTGTGACTCACAACTATGAGTTATGCGAAATCCTGCTTTGCTTAGTCACCAATCGTGACACCCTGCTAGGTGAACTATTCACTTTAACAGACGGAGGAGGGATGGGTGTCATTTGCTTCCTGATCAAACCTATTTAAAGGTGAAAATTACTCACCTCATAATTCACAATATTTTCTGTAATAACTGCATTGAGTGAAAACCATGTTTAAAGAATAATAAGTTTAGAGCTTGGGCTACATATTTTATCACTACCTAAAATCAATCTTGATTTCTTTGTTTTGCTTAGTTCGCAACTTTAGAATCGATCATCCTCCACGGTTGTGAATTCAATCTATATGATTAAACTCTTCGCTTTACTCGCTCCACAAATTAGTTGCTACCTGATTCTCCTTTCTTTACTTTGATGAGTACTTGTAGCATTGCTACGAACTAGTAGACAAGGGAAAAATGTATTATGTCTGATAGGAACATTTCTCATTCACCCAAGAGGGCGGCAAAACCCTATCCCATCTACCTGTTAAACTGCAATCTAATTGGAGATCTATAGGCATTGGGTTCAGGATACATTGATCAGTTATAAGAGACAACTCAGATTAAAATTCCAGATGTAAGTCAAATCTTGATAGTGCTCAATCTAAGGGGACTCTGAACATCCATAATGTATCATCCCTTTGTAGTAATTGAAGGATGCCTCTTTTAAGTAGTTATTTTAAAACTTTAAACAGTTGATATCATGGAGATTTATATTAAACATGAATTAAGCCTTAAGTTAGTGAAAGTACAGTCCCTACTCGAATGATTTATTGAGGAAAAGCAGAGTTTGTATCTGGAGAAATTTGTCCACATGGCAACATCCTGGATGCAGAGGTTACTGACCTCCTATCAACAGCAGGTAATGATGGGGAAATGATAGAAGGGTCATTTTAAGGCCATAGAGTTGGCAGTACAGGATGGAGTCAGTATTGACTCGAAATAGGAGGTTATTATAGAGCAAGCACTTCGACTTTCCTTGTTCCCAACAAGGACGCAACACTTTCCTTGGCATTTTTCTAAAACAAAGGCTGACATCTCATGGCTAGGACATTTAGAGACACGTGCTAGAGATGCTCTAGCACCTAGCCTCACTCTAGAGACAACACTGGATCTCCGATTGGGCTTACCTTCAAATGATGCCCTCTAGAGTCATCTCGGGCCCAACAGCTATAGTACACAGGTCAGCACGATATGCGGCACTAAGGAATTTGAAATAACCAGCAAAGCATAAAGTTTCGACACCAGCTACTACACATCCAGCATTAACACCTATTGTATTGCTTATTCCAGCTGCAAAACGTGCAGTGTTTCTCCTAAGTTAACTCATTTAGCATGCACACGATGGAGTCAGGTCATGATTGTCTGTAAGAGAGTAACACCAACTCAGGCAAAGCAAACTGGTAATCCTGGCAGTAGAGAATTTCCAGCGAAAGGTCTGAAGACAGCTATAGCTTATTATTCCCCAGCTTGAATGATCAATAGAGGACCCAGTGTGTATATTTTCCACTATGAGGCCGCATGTAAAAAGGTGCTGGTAAAGCTATAATACCTTCAGCGCATCGTCCGAAATTGCAAAACAACTATTGTCATTCCACCGGTTTGGAATACTATACCAATCTTGCACCATACCCTAATATTAAACTATTTGCTCCTTGTAGTATAGATAAGGTTCTTGGAACAAGTGAACCCCATCTGCCAACGTCTCCAGTTCTATGGTTCTGCCATGTTGTTGGCAGGAAACTAAGTTGTAACGATTCCTTTCGAGGATAGGATGAAGCTATATGGCCCCTCTGGGCCAAACCACGTACAGCAAGTGGTAATCTACCACCTAAAGGCAGCAAGGTTGGTGATGGAGGAGATCCTAGTAATGCTAACTCCTTAGTGGTAACAATAGCTCCGCTTCATATTGCATTATCTTAGCTGAATGGTGTTGGAGATGTAGGTCACGATGTAATAACCATAAAGATCAAGGGAATGATGTGTTTTGTCAAAACTTAATTCACAATCTTTTGAAGCGACAGAAAAAATCCTGTACTGTAATGGTTCACCCTGTACAAAGATGGATCCTCTAGTTGCTAGCCCAGCAAAGGACTCAAAGTAAAGTTACACTAGGTAATGAAAAAAATAAAAGAAACAAAGCGGAAAACATAATCTCCTTGTTAAGCTATAGCTTGACTAATTTCAAGTTCTCCTCCTGACCATAGTTGATTTTAAGATTTCAATGGTATTCACATTTACTAAAGTATTGGTAGAAAGCCTGCAATAGCGATCCCTACTAGGACAATGAAAGAGGACTATGCTAAAAGGATGATTCATTTACCACATCATAGTTTCTGTAATAATTTCTGGGTTAGTGGATAGCTCAGTTGAAAGGAACTTTGTCAATATCAAACGTCTTTTGTAATGCATTATAATAATGTCTGCAGCAGAGAAGAACATATCTGATGGTGGTCTTGTCAATTGCCAAGTGTCAATCTCACCTTGAAGTCATACCCAGTCATTAGACTCAGTAGCCCTCAGGTTTTTTCGTCCATACAAGTACTACAGTGTTCTCAATGTAGTTAGCCTATAGGCAGGACTTCTAGTGACTGTGTATCTCCCTATGTAATAGGCCTACTCAGTTGGGTAAATGGGCGCTACTGATGGTCTACTTTCAGACTCTAACTAAACAATGACAAAAGTGAATATTTCAAGAGTTGAGTAATGTTCCTTAGTAATGGAAGATGTCTAGGGATATTCTTGGTTAACTAGTTGAGTTTGATATGAACAACCAGCTGTACATCGCCAACCTCCAAAAGGTCTTTCAACCGGACTCACATAACTCCTTAAGGAATATAGGCCACCGGTAGTACACTGAGAATGCCTGTTGGTATCCATAATAACAACTTGTCAATGATAGCTGTCACATACGCATATATATAGCCTGATGACCGCATTCGGCCACATGCTTGGCTGCGAGTTATAACAAGTTACTTTATATCCTTCATGCTTGCCATTTTCCTAGTAGTTTATTAAGGTTTGAGATTTTTAAAATAGAGACAAAAATTGAAAACGCCAGGGCCTAAGCAGGGTATTAGGTTGCCAGAATATCCTAAATTGCCCTGGTTGAGTCAGGTAGAGTTTCAGGTTTAATGTAATGTTGGAGTCGTGTAACCTGAAATCGCTCCTCATAATGGGGGGGACCAAGGAGGTGTAACTCCTCTATATCATGAGACAAATATTACTGGAAGTCTGTTTAGCTTATGTTTATCTCCTAGGAACAACTGGTGTCCCATCATCCATGATTGCACTTGCCATTGCAACCATGGTTTCTGTGGTTAAATAGTTGTTGTGGGTCTTGAGCCCATGCATCGCTTATCTTATTTTCTGCCTATACCTGGTTAACCAGTCGACGTTTTTAACTGGTCGGACTATGCCTGTGGATTTCCCTCTCCATGTCATTTGTGCATCTAACTCTTCTACAGGCTTAGCATTCAAAGGTCGGTTACCCTACTCAAGCTTGCAGCAGGGTTATCTATCCTAAGTTGGTAACCTAACCCATGACAAGATCAAGGTTACCCTACCTATAACACTACAAAATATCACTTGTTATGACTTAGAGATTCTCAGTTCAGCCAGGTGCCTCAAAGGGCCTGTTTTGAAATAGAATAATTGACCTGCAAACGTGACAAGATAAATAGAGTTAATTTACATAAGAAAGTAGTAATATTCCGATTTAGGTAGGGAACCCAGTTAGAAAGGGTAACCTGGTATCGGAGTCAGTCAGTAGAACAGTCCACTGGAGTTAGGTAGAATAAATGACTAATAGTATTAGGCAGGGTAACCCAGCACTAGAATTTGACCTGCTAACTTGTAAGGCCGGGTAACAGGCAGTCCCTATCACAATTTGTTAGGCAGGGTAGAGCCCGTGAGGATATCTACATTCCTGTAACAAATTGTTTCATGATAATGGAATCCAGTCCAAACAATCGAATCGTTGTACAGGACTTTAAGGTTACATATATGAATATTACACAAACTCTACAAAGGTTTCAGGCCATGAAGGGATCAAGTTATCATACCTCAGTAATCAGATATAGGAACCTGATCCTCTTCTTACGATACCTTGATTGTTTAACAAAAGAGGAAAAATGATTAAAGCTACCAGGGTAAGTTTTAGAAGATCTTTGTAAACCGTCATTAGTATACATGGCAAAGTGTGATACTTTGTAAAAGGATAACAGAGCTGTGCTACAGGCCGTGGCTATGTAATAACATATATATATTCCCTTGCCCAGCACAGAAATCATTGGAACTAGGTATATAGGTGAGCAGGCCGCGGATGACTCTATTAAGTTGCTAAGATTGCCACATCATAGCCTCCAGGTGTTACTCTCATTACCTAGTAGCCCTGTGGCAGGCCAAGGAAGCCTATGGGATTGCTTTCTTGGCGTTGCTCATAAATGGAAGTTGTTCTGAAAAATTCCCTACTCCAAAACCGCTTATAGCCTGACAACGATACTATTACCTAGAGATATTACAGGACTCAGTTGGCATTCCGTCTTCTTATAGTTTAGGTGGTTAATGAACTATTGGCTCTGGGTAGCCCCCTTTAGTCAACCTAGTAGTGCCACTGATATGGGGATCTAGGGAGTCTGTAGTTTAGCTCCCTATTATCTAAATAGACCAGGTTAACTAAAGGGCTTGCCAAGAAAGAATCGCTACCAGGGAACTGAGTATTAACTGATATAATAGGTCGCATGACCACTTGACCGTAGGCAACGAACTCGACCACTATCTGAGAGGGTTTTCTCTTGTACAAACATAAATAACATGAATTGCAGAAAGCCCATCTGCTTCGAAGACTTTCCATATCTGAGATATTTTCTGGATTCCAAAGCTGACAATGAGGAAGTCAGGGATTGATCAACCCTGAAGGGAGAATGGTGCTCATTTATGGACGGAGTAAGGATAGATGTCCTAGGTGTTTATAATTCTGCTTAAGTTAATATGATCGGCACTCTACTCTGATGAAAAAATATTCTCTTTAGAAGAACTCTAAACAACTGAAGCTTAGGCTTAACAATATTTACTTTATATTAGGATTCAATTATCTATATCTTCACCTTCAGGCAACTTTACTCGGTATCTTTATTTGTGGTTGCAACCTTATAAGCTATTTTCCAACAGGGTGCCTCGATTACAATATATTTTTTGAGCTCAGCGCTAAATTCAGTCCGTAGAATTATTTCTCCCGGAGGCCCCTTTCATGATAGTTAAAAGTACTGGTATGGTTTTCTGGAACATATAGCACCGAGTGGAAAGTAATATGTCCGAAATATGTATTTCACACTCACATTAAATTACATCTACCCCCCCCAGGCCCCCAACAGACCAGGATATTTTCAAAGACCTTCAAGGATTGGCAAGGGAATGGGTTGCTAAGTTAACTGAAGACACTCCCATTAAAGTAACTGCGGAATGTCATATAGTCTTGGTTCCCCATCTCAGGGAAATCAAAACCTCTAGGACGAGCAACCAGCCTATACTGTTTAAAGAGTCGGTCGCTTATCGTGTTAATTTAAATGTTTAATACACTAAGTCTACAGGCACAAAATTTAACGTGGCGTAGACCGAAGGTTTGCGGAGGTCAGTCGCAAATCCCCTGCTTCATCGAAGACTAGTAAGTCAATTTTAATAATATGTATAGTTAAACAGGTTGAAGAATGTGTAAGGAAAGTACTTTAAGCCTACGGGAGGCAAATTATGTGAGCTGATGCGCGGAAGGTCAGTTAAGAGGCTAAAGAGTGGGCTGTGAATACTAGAGACAGTATTGACTCCTAAAACAAATATTTATAGAGGAAGCTCCTCTACTTCCCCTAGTCAATAGAGGACTCCTTAATTTGGCTTAATATTAGGTAAACGTAATGGAGAACTTAGACTGGCACACAGATCTTACGCTAGCTGCAAGGGAAACTATTGGTCTGGGAGGAACTCCTGGTTCATTGCAGTTTTCTCCGTTTGCTCTTGAAGTCTACATACGTCCCCCAAGTCGATCTCCTAGCTTTTCAGGCACTGAACAGTACAGATATCATCCAACTTGATGGTGTAACGAAGGTGAAAACCCCTCAAAACCTGAAATCTCAAAGCTGGCTACAACCTGTTGGTAGTGCTAACTACAGCAATAATTCTTTAACATGCAGAACGACTGGATACGGTGGCCAGGACAACCAGCGTGCCTGCTACACTAGATACTCTAGAACTGCTTGTCTATCAAACACTTCACCAGTTGCTGCAAATACAATTGGGGGCCCTGGGAGCGCCGGATTTATAGGGGTAGCTGCACCGAAGGCTACATCTTATTATTCAATTACTTGTAGGATTGTAGGAAGACCTAGAGGGCATGTTTTCGACCATGAGGCCCATGTAAAAGTGCCCTAGTCAGGCGCTAAAATATTCACCTATTAAGTCTGCAGTTGAAAATAACCACTTGTTGTTGCATTCGTTCTGAAGACAATACCATTGTTGGTGCTTATCCCATCCTCAAACAATTAGTTACGAGGGGCTAGAATAAATTGTTTGCAACAAGAGAACCACTTGCTCCACCTTCCCCGGGTCTAGCAATCTCCCCCCTGGTAGCTAGAGAAGTTTGATTGGAGGATATCTTTCACCGATATGATAAACTTTGCGAACTGCATGGTGGAAACAACACTACTGGTGGGGGTAAACAAGGATAACGTGGTGGAAATGTCGGTGAAGGAGGAGAGATATGTGGTTCTGAATAGGGGAATTGTGGAAACGCTACATCTTCCATCTTCTGCTATCTGAGCTGAATTCTGGGTCGATGCAAGTCAAGCAGGAATGAGGCTAAAACGCGACAGTCTCTGAAGCAAGGACAAGCCTTGACCGACTATATTCAGAATGCCTACAAGGAATCCCATACTGGCTACATGAAAACTGTGAAGTTAGGCATTAAAGGGTTCAATAGAGACCCCCAGGATATCCTTAGATTCATCCAAGATGTAAAAATAAGGTTTGACTAAGAACGAGACTGCAAGTTGTCAGTTGTGGACAAAGTCTGTCTGATTATCAAGTTACTACAAGGGACTACAAAGAAATTGTACAATAGTATCCATGTCCACATTAGCGATAATACTGCTCTTAGAGCAAGAGTTCCCTTCAACAAAACCATAGAGTTACATACTAGGGCAGGAATTCGAAAGTTCAATGAGTTTAGTTTTGGCAGTAAATCAGATGAGGATCATAGTCTTCGTGAACGGAACAGTCTGGTCATGAAACCAAGGGAGGTGGATCAGTGTGTTGCAGAACACATGTGTTTATTCAGGGGGTAGCATTATGACAGTATCATGGTAAAGGACAAAGCTCGAAGTAGTATGATAGCCAAGTTGCGATATGCATTTGGGATAAAAACTCTACACACGCAACCTTACATCATCTACGTTAACCTTGTGCGAATCGAGGGTTACCAACTAGAGGATGAAGTATCTTTCAATAGTATAGTTGTGAAATAAATACATACATCACACGACCGGAGTGAGCTAAGCTCCTCTACCTCTAATTAATATATGAGAATGAATAAGGTCCTGGGAATTGCAATCTCAAAACCCAACCAGAAACAGTATATCTCATGTGTGTTAAGTGGTCAGACCATAAGATGAAAATCAGAAATATTCTAGTACCCTTGACTGACAATTGCCGCATGTTTGAAACAATTCTCTAATTGTGAGACCAAGGGTAACCTTTGGGAGACTGTGTTATGATCCTCAACCAGTTGTACAGTCAAAGAAACCACCTAAAAGCCAACAGCTCTCATAGCTTGTCATGTAACTACAACTATGCCAAGAGTATGAGGTATTGAGCCTTGTCCTGTTGAAAAAACAGGTTACCGAGCTGTGTGTGTCACCTACGATATTAGATATTGATACTGACGGTAGTGTGTGGGTGTGTCGTCTCAAGACAAGTAAAGAATCAACCAAGCTTACTGTCATTAATATTATTTAGGACTGGTGTAAAAGGGTAGAAACGAATGGAATTTGGACTAGGTTAGCCCCCCCTCCATGTAAGAAAAATGGAGATGATTCAAATATTGCAGCTGAGGATTAGGTTAGGGTTTCTCTTTTATAGTGAGGTAGGGAGAGTTTATTTCTTATATTCTTTCTGGATTGCGTTACTTGGGGAAGACCGATAGTGATGGTCTGCTTTATTGAATTTTTGTTGATATTGTACATCAAGGAGACAGGACTTGGTTAGGAATTGAAAGTTAGTTTGCAAGTTTACCAGAGGGGGGTTGGTTACCCAAAATCTCGCTGGTGTAATAGGAAATAACTATACTATATCAATTATTTGGAGAGATACAGTGGGACGCTCGGGTGGGGACAGTCTCAGAGCAAAGAATGACTCCCTAAGCGCAAGAGCCTATCGGGCTCACCGGGCTACACTAGGTCAGTATACAGAAATGTCCTTTTAGACAGGAACTTTTAAAAGAAGCGGAGTACTAAACAAGCACTACTTCTATTAGACTGTGGTACTACAGGTATCATGTTTTGTGGATCATGGGTCAAGATGGGCCAACTACCATCAATCCCTTGGAGGATTCCAACCTCAATATCAAATAAATGCGGTAACTAGATACCAGGGTCCCAGAATCATTACACCGAGACCATGAGAAGGAAGACCTAATACCATGTGAAAACTGATGATTTTTGAACTTGCGATATGCCGGACACCAAGGTTGATGGCCATCTCCTGATATCCTGCATAATAGACTATATTCCTTGTATAACCTGCGATAAAGGTATGCTGACGTGGTGCAGGGAGAATTGTCATACAAATTGTCTGTTCGGTCTGTAACCAGTGGCATTCATCATCAGTAAAGAACTCCTAGCTGAGAATTGTAGTCTGGTATATCTGTAGGGAATGGCAGTGTATACTTTGGAGGACAGAAACAATATTAGTGCCAATCTGCTCTCTAATTACCAGTTTTTTGTGGATATTTTCAGTCAAGAAAATATAACCACACTCTCTATGTATACAAAGTTTGAACATAAGATAGGAGTTGAACCTGGGACCAAGCCACCCTTAGGCCTAATTAACCCCCTCTCCAACCCTGAGTTACATCTCTTATTTGAGTACATCCGCAAAATGTAGGACCAGGGAGAATCTGAAGGTCTAGTACTCTGGCATCTGCTAATATCTTCTTTGTCCTCAACCCAAATGACATGCGTAGGTTATACACAGATATTCGTGTGCTGAATACGATTACTATAAAATATAAGTATTTGGTCCTCTTGATGCAATAGATTAGGAATAGTCACTGAATTGCCAACTTGTTCAGCAAAGTAGACCTGAAGAATAGCTATTATCTAGTCAGGATGGTTCTGGGTTAATAATATACAACTTACTTTAAAAGTTGTTCTTGCTTGTATGAGTATATGGAGATGCCGTTTGCCCTAAACAATTCAACATATAAATTTCTGAGTTTCATCCAGGGTGTATTCACCAATATGCTATATACAGGAGTTATCCTTTACATGGAGGACATCCTGATACATTCAAAGACAATTGAAAAAAACATTGCACACTGGTTTTCATCAGGAGCAGAAAAGACTGCAAATGATGGTCTTTGTATTAGCATAAAGATTTCGACCTTCCATCAAAGGGAAGTTGAATTTTATCCCTTCAGAGATCTGAGCTGTGTATATCCATAGCCACTGGCAAGGTTGCTTGGATCTAGGTGTGGAAGACTGCACCGAAAGTAACTCCTGTTTGATGCTTTATAAGCTTTGCAAACATCTAACATTGAATCATCAATAGGTTTAGCGTGGTAGCAAAACTGTTAACAGATTTGACTAAGAAAGATGTAATATGGGACTGACCCGCTGTTGGTGAGGGGTGATTTAAATGTCTAATAAAGTTTTTCACTCCTAGTCCAAATATGACATACTTATAAGGCTCTTATGCAAATAAGTTAGAATCTGAGACTAGTGATATGTGATTGGGAGCAGTGCTCTCGCATCTATGTTATAACCAAAACTGCCATTAAGTAGCCTATAACGGCACGAGGTTCTTGCCTGCTGAGGTGAACTATGATGTGTATGATAAAGTGATTACAGCAATATTTCCTGCATTCAAGGAATTATATCCTCCTTAAGGCTAGCTAGGAGAGCAAAGTGTAGTATATAATGATCAACAAGCATTTAGAGGACTTTAATGGTACCAAGATTTTGAACCAGAGGCAGCAACACTGGGCAGAATTCCACCAGGTATTTAACTTCAAGGTGGTCAAACGCCGAGCTCAGCAAAAAACAAAAGCTAGATGCATTATTGCAGTGTATGGATTAACACATGCTAGTGGGAATCGATCAAATGCTACTGACATGGATGGCTAATTGCTTGCAGTTTTGTTTCTTACAAGAACTAAAAGTAACAGTACAAAGAGAGCAGGCACTTCTTGCAGTCCACAATTCGGTGGCAGATAATGTGGTAAGTGTTAATGTCCAGTTTGTGGTAGAGAATGGTCTGTTCACCAACGAGATTCACTGGCAGCTTCTTAAGGACGAGGTCTTTAACCTGACTATTGGGGAGGCAGTACATAATTCATATATCTCCAAATACTTCATAACATATCAGACCATGGCACGAGTATAATGAAACTTCCTAAGGCCTAATATGGGGAATTAGGTAATAGAATATGTTCGTTACTGTGACACTTGTCAACAATGTTAGACTATAAGGAACAAGAGGTTTGGCTTCCTCAAACTAGTTAGTGCTCTCATGAGGTTAAGGAACACAAAATGTGGAGACTTTATTGTAGCTTTAACAGAGTTCGAGGGGTACACAAAGATTTGGGTCATCCTTATTAGATTTTCAAAGATGAGTCACTTCTGGCTGCTGGCTACGGATGTGCCTATTAATGAACTGGCTCTGGTGTACCTCTAGGAAGTATGGCTATTGTATTGGCTTCCAGAATCCATAATTTCAGCCCTTGATACCAGATTCACCTCTAAGCTTTGGATGAGTCTTTTGGAGTTACTCAAATTCATACTCAAGGTCGCTATTGCATTCTACCCGGACACTGAAGTGCAAACTCAAAGTGTAAATCAGACACTAGAGCAGTCCTTTAGAAGATATTGTTGATATGAGTATGACAATTGAGCTCCTCTGTTACTACTAGGGGAACAGGCATATAATAGTTATGTATCCTAGACTTTAATGAATCACCATTTAATTTAATCTATGTGTTTGTCAATATGATAATCTAGTATTGGGCTGGGTCCAATGATTAAGAAATATACCAAAACAGCTAGGGTATGATAAACAACCGGGAATGCCCTTGGCAGGACATTTGAGAAACACTACTGAGGGCCAAGAATCAATAAAGTAAATGGAAAGATAAAAACCCCCAACCATTTCCAGAGTATGTTACCTACGAAGATGTCACTCATGGCACAGTGAGGAATGGTGTCTGAGTTAATTTAGAGAGAAGAAACATAAGCACAAAGTGACCTATTCAAAAGCTTTACTACAACAAATTTCGCACCTTCGTAGCCATGCGAAAAATATAAACACTGGCCAAGTATGTGGAACTCCGTACCCAATGTACAATAAATCCATTTTTCAAATTTGGCTCAAAGTGCAGTGACGGGAATAAACGATATGTAGTATCGCAAAGGTGGTACATGAATCTGACATGGTTAATACTAGATTAAAACTTATTTGACAGCATACTAGAAAGATGATAGTATGACAGTACTTAACTATGTTCTGTTATCTGTTTATCTAATAATTAGGGTCATGGTAAAAGTATAGGGCAGTTGAAAGTTCTCAGAACCATTCATGTTATTAGTAGCAAGAGCAATTGTAATCTTTGTAAACTTTCATCAACACTATACCTCCATGCCAATGGACCATCAGGTATGAGAGCAATCTAGGCAGAAGTAATCTCTCAAGATACGCCATATCAAAGTCTGAGGAAGACTTATGGAAGAGGGAGTAGTGTCACGCTTCGACATATCATTTGGTATAGCTTACTGAAATTCAGCCCAGCCAGAAGCCTGCTGCAGGCTTGGCCAGAAATAGGATCTTTGAAATGCAAATATGACCTAAGAACTATAGGTACTTTAAATAGGAAAGTACCTGGGTCCCTAGTTCGAAATGATAACACCTAACTCTAATTAGCTGGGTAACAGTTAACTAGATTCAGACTGGATAACCCTTTGGGAAATATAGGGAGGGTAACCCGTGGTTAGATCTAAACTGTGTAAAGTGTTATCGAAGTCTGAGTGGGTAACTGGCAAAGCCCAGAAAGTAGAAGCACCAATGAAAATCTTATAAGCAACAAACTGCCCTCCTCTCAACTTGTGTTCCTGTAACACATTATTTTATATTGGTGTAATGCAGTGTAAACTATATATTAGCTAGACGAGACTGCCTAATAACAGCTATGTATTTTTTGCGGACTCCACAAAGTATTCCTGTTAATAAAGGATCAATTTTGATTACCTTAGGGCTCACATATAGGATCCTGAACCTCTAGGTACCCTAACCTCAAAATCCGATGGAACATGAAAACTCAGAAAAGCCACAGAGGCTTGATTTGAATCATCTTGGTAAACCCCCACTCGGATCGTTGGCAAAATGTGATAGTTTGTAAAATGCAAACAAAGATGGAATAATCGAGGTAGCTATGTAACACTATATACATTTTAATGGTACGACGGAGAAATTGTGTTGACTGTGTAGTTCAGTAAATAGGCGACGGTTGACCCTGGGAGGTCATCATATTGGCACCAGATGGAGCCCGGTGAGTTACCTTAATTACCTATTATCTCTAGGAGAGTTATGGGAGCCCCTCGAGAATGTTCTCAGGTGTGTCATGGACAAATACAAGTTTTTCGGATAATTCTCCACTGTGAAACAGTTAATTGCCAAGGACTTCATGCAATACTAAGAGGCATTACAGGACTCAGAGGGAATTGTGTCATATCACAGTAGAGGTTATCACGGAATCATTGGTTTTGGGTAAGGCCCATTTAGCCAACTGAGTAGTGCCACTTACACAAAGATCTAGCTAGTTACCAGAATAGCTACCGATGGGCCAAGTAGACCAAGTTGAATACTATGCCTCCATAGACAAAATCCTCTCTGGGAAACTGAGTTTTAACTAACACATTGACTTCTATGTTGACTAGAGAGTTGGACACTGACAAGACTACAATCCAAAAAGTTTGTCTCTTCCGTAAAAATAAATGAGATACCTTGCAGAAAACAAAATTAATTGGCAGACGTATCTATTCTGTGTAATCCGCAGACTTCCAAAGCTTACCAGCAGGATCTCCAGGCTTGATAAACCCAGAGCAGTAGTGTGAGCTCATTAATGCTCTGTGTAATATTGCCTATTAATAGCCTCTATAATCAAGTATAAATAAACGCGATCAGCACTCTACTTTGATAAAAAACTATGCTCATGACAAGAAATATGAATGGTGTGAATGTTCAACTTAACCAAATTAACTTTTATCTTTTAATTTAATTATCTATATCTTTACGTTGCGTGAACTTTAATTTGAGACTTCGCTCTGGTTGCATCCTTACGGTTCATGATCCTACAGGGTTGCCCTGTTACACTACCTAACTAAGTACACTAGTACCTTTTTTCAGCGCAGGTGCCTAGGGTGTCATGTCAGTAATAGAAGTAATTTACTGTACCTCTCCATGTGCTTGCAGGACCACTTGTTGGGCTCAGGTTCTTCAAGCTGAACCAAATATTTACCGGCTTGGAAGACTACTACCTTCTTTAAGAAGTTTGTTCTCAGTTTTTGACCTAGACTCATACTGATACATAACGTCCTCATTTACCAAATACATTACTTTTTTTATATATGATAATCACAGTCCTTATCTGGATCACGTCTATGGACAGGCTACAACTCTTGGCTTGTTCTAAAAGGTGCACCCTGTAGAAAGATTGATTCTGAACTTGAAGCCATAACAAAGACTAAAAGTAAAGTTAATAGAAGGTACAGTTTAAGCAAAATGAATTAAGGAGTAAAACATGATATTCTTAAGTCAAAGCTAGACTCAATACAAGTTCTGCCCTAGAGGATAATCTTTCATCAGGGTAGAATGATGATTGGGTTTATTTATATTTAATTATTGAGGCCATCAGCAGCCAACCCTACTCAGAGCATAAATTAGCAGGCTTCTCCACTCAGGGTCTATGAACGCTAGACCTCCTCAAGGTTAGTATCGTATGTGTCAGGATCTGTGAGGTATGGATAGTCCAGCAATCAAATTCCTTTTCTGCAAAGGAAGGTATTTATTCTTGCAGAAGCCAAAAACCGTCCACATTGTACGCTTGTCAGTACCCTACTGTCAAGTCGACCTGGGACTCATTATCTCTGTTAAGCCTCATTTACCCGGTGGCGATTCTGTCTATACAAACATCATGGTTTACCTGATATACGTGGCCAATTGTCAACTATTGCACTAACCACTTAGCTAACCCAGTGATCAGTACTACTGTATTGTATAATTTGACACTACCTAGTACCAATGATTCGTTGACCACCTAAACAGTGATAAGATACAATGCCCTCTGGGTTCTGTAACGTCTTGCCCAAATATTATAGGTCCTAGGCTATAAGCTCTTTTAATATATTAGTTTGGGTGGACAAAGTTTCTGTTAGTCCACTAGACTCTGATAACCCTCCACAGGGGCTCCAATACCTCCCATAGGGATATCAAGTCCCTAGTGACACCCAATGTCTCCACCTGGTAACAATACTGCGAATTTGCCTGCGTTAGCAGTCACCTACCCTCATATATACCCTGCGGACACGATTTCTCCACCAGACGCTTGAGACATGTACATTGTGTCATGGCCACCTCTACCATCCAAGTTTCCTTAGCCTTGTACCTACTGCCACACTATACTACATACCCAATAGCCGTTTACCAAGATGCTCCAAATCATGCCTTTCTGGATTTGACGATTATACTTATTTCATGGAACTCTGCAGGTAGGGTAACATGAGGTTCACAATCCTATCTTGCTCTCTAAGGTAGGATAACATTATCCCTTCATCCCCTAAAGCTATGCCGTAGTCCACTTAATATACATATATATTACTATTAGGTCCTAGCTAACCAAAATATGGTTTACACAGGGTTCCACTATCATGCAATAATGATTCAAAGAATTTTGCTTGCCAACGGGCTGTACGCAGGACACCACCTTTTCAAAGTAGCTCCAAATTACCAAGCCTAACCTATTACCTTGTCTAACTCAGGTGGCACATATGGTGCCTAATTCTGCTAGCTGGTTACCTTATTTAACTGATATTAGGGATTACCCTACCTATCTGTAGTTAATGATTCCCCTGTCTAAGTGGGTTACTCTACACATCTACATATCTAGGTCCAATCCTTTTCAAAGTTACTCTGGCTCCCCTGTCACTTTTACCGTCGATGATATATTTATCAAAATACGACAGTGAGGCTCCTTGGTGGTCGGAGATTCGAGTACCTATACCAAATGATATTCAGCTACGGTATACTACTCCCTTCTTCCACCTCTCTGACCTTAAATTTAGAAAACTCCCCTTTTCATAGATTGGTTCCTCCAGCCTAGCGTACTTTCAAAACCTCGTCTATACGGGTTTGGGTGTATACTATTAATCATACTTAACCAAAGTTACATTTGCTGTTCCATTTCACATCTTGAACTGTTACCAAGAACTTTCCTGCGCACCGTACCCTTCCCATGATACCAATTATTGGACAAACCGAAGAAGGAACTTTGCTTTATCACTTGTATACCATCACATGTCTGCTATTGCGTCAACTACATAGGTAAGCTCCCAGTTAACTATGTCTAGTACAGCTACCTCCTTTGCCGCAGAGCCCACTGGACCTTCCCATTTAAGGTCCATGAGACCCACATTCAAGACTGGATTGATTAAAAACCTAGTAGTGAGTTCCAACTCTTTGCTGCGTGTTCCTAATTTTAGCTTAACTAGAAACCTGCCCCATGTCTGGTAGTCCTGCTTTTGCAAAAGTCACTAAGTGCTAATATTTGTTCTTTGTAATATGACAGGGTCGTCTTTGTTAGCTCTACCTTGAGGGAAGCTTCCTGGGTGACATTCTCAAGTGATGATTCACACAGTTGATTATGCCATTTCACTTAATCCTCCTCGGCCCACTGTAGAGTTTCTTGAATGTCTATCCAAATAACATCCCTGTACTTGAACATGAACTCAGTGTTTGAGGCTACACCTTAATGATTTGTAACAGCTTGAAAGCAGTTGGTCCTGGGAATAAAGCTGTAGTTTACCTCAAACGGCAATATGTAAGAAGACTCTGATACTAACATATTATATGCATGTTCAACTTCTGATTACAGTACAGCTCAATCCTCTTGTTCTTATGAATAATAGCTTCTTCAGTACTGTCGGAGCATCTGATTTACCCTCTCAATTTGCACCAGTGTTTCTGGGGGGACTGAGGTAGAGACATTTTGTTTGACATAGACTAACTATTTGACTCTCATCCAAAACTTGAAGGTTCATCTTATATCATTGTCAGAAATGATATATTCAAGGAGCCTTTTCTATCGCTTTACTTCTTATAGGGAAATAAAACCCAGATCTGTAATGCAAGCCCCTGTAGCCAGCGGGATAAAGTGAGACATATTTGAAAATCTATCAAGGATGACGTATATCTTTGAATAACTCTTGGACACTGGTTAGGCCACCATGAATTCCAAGGATATTGCGTTCCAGAGCTTAATAGAAATCTAAACCGTTGAAGCATGCCAATCCTAATGTGCCTTATTCTATTACTTTATTGAAAGCTATCACAGCAAGGAAAATATTTGGTTACCTGATAAAACATATTGGGACAATGTAGGTTTCCTTTTACCCACCCAATAGACTTATATGTTCCAAAGTATGTACCAAGGAGTGAATCATGTTCTGCCACTATGAATATCGGGTCTAAGAATACCTCCTTTGGGGCATACTATCGGTTCTTGTATGTGAGCAGACTCTTCTCAATCTCGAACTGGTTATCAACAGTTGCTCCTTGTACTGCTGGCACTTTCAGAACCTGAAACCTTTCCTAGTTTTTTTCTGTAAGTGTGATTAGCGCGAGAGAGAAAGATAAATACAAACGATAACACAGGCAGTTCAGTAGCATTTGGGAACACAGGAGCTCACATACCTAATGAAGCTCAGATTGCCCAGTACGAAATAATGTTTGAAGTAGATAATCACTCCCACCTTCTGGGCAGTAGTCTCTACAGCCCAATAACACATCCGGTTTTAAGTTCAGCTTACTCTTATGGTAAATCACTTTGATGTTAAACGGCTGTAGGAACTCTGCCAAGTAGTGTTGGTTGCGGTTTAAGTCCTTTAGGCTATTAATGTTCTCCAAAATCTTTTGATCTGTATAAACCACTATTTAGCCTTCAACCAAGTGCAAAAGATCACCCCATTCCTCGAATGCAGCAACTACCACCGCCTTCTCTTTATTATGAACATCATAGTAGAACTCTAGTGTCGATACCGACCTACTATGATAGGCCACCGGATGCCAAATTTGGTCATCACAGAGTTCAGTAAGGACACCCCCCAATCCGAAATTATTTTCCTCTATTTCCAGCATTGTTGGACGGATGTCATCCAAGTCTGCAAGATTTCGACCAATAGTGAACAACTACTTATAGTCTTCCAATGTTCTCTCACCAGCAGCCGCTAGGTCCAATTCTACATTCTTGTTAGTCAAATCTGCTAAGGCTATAGCTACCTTGCTAAACCCGTTTATGAATGTAGTGAAGAACTTTGCAAAGCTTATGATGTATTGGAAGTAAGTCATGTTCTGTTGAGTATTCTACACCATGATCTCGTCTACCTTCCGAGTCGTCATCGATATCCCGTGCTCACATATCGTATACCCTGAGATTACAACTTCCATTTGATGGAAGGTGGTCTTCTTTATACTAAGGCAAAAAGCGACATTTCACATTCTTTCCATCTCCTGACGGACTACGAATACATGATCTTCAATTGTTTTTTTGAGTATATCAGTATGCTATCCTTGTCAGCAATAACTGTGACATCTGACATCGCTAATAATACCCTATTCAAAAATAGTAAAAGGTAGATGTTGAGTTGCAGAGTCAAAAGGCATCTCTTTATAATCATACAGGCCTTAATGACTCTGGAAGGATGTTTTCCAAATCTTACTAGCAGCAATCCTGGCGTGATAAAAGCCATTCCTCAAGTTTAGCTTGGTGAATACTAAGGGCTTTTCAAGCCTATGTCTACGCAAATTTTTCTAGTACAAAGTATAATTATTATTTAAAGTAATCTTATTGAGCCCTAGATAATAGATTCATGATCGCAGCCTATCTTTCAGCTTCGTGAGGAAGAGGATTCCACAACCAGGCAGTGAACTAGACTACCTGATTTTCCCTTATTCCGCCATTTCATGGATGTAGTCATACCAGACATCTAAGTTTTGTTTTGAGAGAGTGTTTAATGGCTGTAAGGGTGGCTCCGTGCTATGTTAGATTTCAATCTCATACTGAATCTCTGAATGCCTTGGAAGTGCATTAAGATTTTCTTAAGGTAAAAATCTAGATAATCGTTGTATTCAGGGGGTTGATTGATCGTGCTGTGCTTTCCGTCTTTCCCAGTATACACTTCCATTTACTACAGCTATACCTGACTAGAACCGAGAGCGGAGAGTTCATCGCATGAGATAAAATACCTAAGTCGCTTACGGACTAGACGGTTTGTCTAATGATACTATGAGGTCTATATCTGCCTACTTTTATCCGAATCAATATTATGCTTGTGGACCTGTAACAAGTACATCAGGATATAGTCATCAACCATGGTGCCTGGTATATCTGCCAGCTCAAAAATCATCTGGTTTACATCCTCTCAGATCTTCGTTCTCACTGTCTTGATATAATGATTCCAGGACCCTTGAATCTGGTAATTGCTTCGCTCCGAGATTGGTTTTGGAAATCTCAGAGGCATCTTTGGTTCCAGTGCCTTCTTAAACCATGAACTACACAACATGGTACAAGTAACATCACAGTCGAATAGAAGTACTACTTGTTTAATTCTTTGCTGCATATGAATTTTCCTGTCCAATCATACTTGTAGGTGTATAGAGCCAGTTTGGGCTGGTGGAACAGATAGCTGCAGCTCCTTATCAGTACTTTGTTAGTCAACAGCTGTTATTCGCTTCACCGTCTGTATCTATCTCTTGTTATATACTCAGTACACTTTAGGTGATTTCCTATCACAACAGCAAGATTTCAGGTATTCAACCCTCTGTAGTCAAACTTGCAAAATAAATTTCAATTCATAATCAAGTCCTGCCTTATGAAACAAGACTATTACTATCTGTCTTCCCAAACCAATTTAAGTATAAAGGAAATAAGGAATAAAGCCTCAGTACCCCAATACAAAATGTAACACCTAATTCAATCCTCCCATGCAGCATTGAACCAGCTCCTTTTTTTTCTTCTATAGAGTAGGTGAGTGATATTGTCCAATTTCCCTTCCTTTCTATTCTTTTCTTCCAGGCCTAATTTCAAGGAGTAGCAGTTAGCCTTTGGGTATCTTTGGTATTATTGAGGTGGCTAACCTATTGGGCACCTTCCGTATCTAGTCCAATATCAGAGATGATCAGCCAAACTCTCTTGCTTATATTTCAATACAAGGTACCTCAATAGTTTGATGTTTAAGGACAGGTGAGTTATCATATTAGAGTCGGAAAAGGTTTACTTCGGACCTGGTTGGATACATAATACCACCGGTTCAGGAGCTGTAACCTGTGTCCAAATGTGACTGTCATAACCATAAAGCGAACACTGCTTTTAAACTGCTGTGTTTGTCATTTAGACTTGTATCAATATTCCCTATTTTGTCCTCAAACTTAGCCTTCCTATCCGCAGAGGGGTTAGCATTTCCCAGTTGGGTTTTAGAATCACGATTCTGCGGCCCTCACTCCTGCTTTTGCTCTCGATTAGCACTAGTTACCCTTTCATCGCTCCACTCGTGCGGCAGTTATTTTTCTTTTAAAACCACAGGGTTGATTGATTCTACAACCTTCAGATGGAGACTAATGTTGCACAAAAGGTTAAGGTAGTCAATGTCTGCTTCGAGGTATAGAGTCTTCAGCCCGTTGGAATATTGCAAATCTCCCGTCATACCAAGGCAAGCATTGTCTGCTACAATGATCCTTAGATAATGAAACTGAATGATTAACTTAAAGAGTACATTGACCACCTATTTCGTTATTTATGGTTTCATAACTAAACTAATCCTTAGGCGCACTACGTGATACAGATCTTGATATTAACCCAAACTGGACTATCTACACTTCTCAAAACCTACCCAACAATGTAACTGGTTGATTGAATAGAATGGAAGTCTGCTCTTAGGAGGTTAATCCTGGCTAATATGGTTATGGAAAGTATTCTACCATTTCCTTGCGCCTTCTTTAAAAAGCCCGTGGATCAGGCTGACCTTGTACATATTTCACAGCCAGCATTGTCTATAGTAGTTCAACCTGATCTCTGCATCTTGCTTGAATCGCTTTATATCAAGGAGGTTTCTATGGTACTGTTTGATCACGAAAACCTAAGATTTCATTTACCTACAGTTGGATTTCATGTTGGACTTTCGAACTTAGGCCGTTATGGCTGAACAACATTCATTTTACCATGACTTCTTCTCCTAATTCCGGCAACAATTTCGTCTGCCAAGAAATCTGCTAAGATCAGTGACGGACGAAAATGAGATGTCACTATGGCTCAAGGAGTCATAATCATGCGCTTATTGTCCTTTCCAGCAGTGTCCACCACTTGGTAGTTGCCTACCACATTCTCCACCTTTGTTTCCACCAAGAAGTCACTAAGGTTCATCATATCGGCTAATGTAATCTTTACAACTTGGTTTATGGGTCTCCTGCGTGGACAACACATGAACTGGTAAAGGTTAGTTCGCATTGCCTCTGGCGGCTAGAACCTTATTCACACGTCTCTGAAATCACTTAGGAAGCTGTGATAACCTGTAATATTAGTATTGTCTTCCAAATAACAGAAAGGTTAATGTATATTTTGCAACTTCGTACTTGAGGATGAATGTTTTCACTGGTTCAACAGGACCATTTCCGCATTGGACCTCTTAGTGGAAAACATTCACTACTTGTCCTCCCTAGATTATAGAAGCAGTAGAATACTAAGCCATAGTTGACTGCACAGCTATTCCTAGACAGTATATCGTTCTATTGGACCCAAGTTGGCTTTACTGGAGCCAGTGCTGCTGTGAGATGGACAGGCACTAGCAGACTTTCTGCTGTTGGCAGCAGTAAGGTTACCATTGCTACCACATACAATAGTTTTGCTTCTAAAACAATTGTTTTTGGTAATATTATTGTCGGCAGGGTAATAGCCAGCTTGAACAGTTTAAGTTTTAAAGACATTTTCTGCTTTATAACTCACACAGGTCGTGATAGTATATAAAAAGTACCACAAGGGTTAGGAGATCTGCTTCATAGACGGGCATCAAATGCAAGGGCAATAGGGGAATCATGCGATGTACTAGAAGTTCCTCTAAATAGCAGAGCTTCCCTTTTGACTTGCTTCAAATGCTCATGCCAGCATACATCTACCATGACCCTGACACAATGTGGTGGAAAGCTAAAGGGTCTGAGAAGGACTAAGGTAAGGGGGGGAGCTTGTTCTATGATAACATCTTTCTTGGGGTCAATACTGACTCCTGTTTTCACAGTCTACTCGTGACGCTCTCTATAGCCCTTTGGCGCTTGACATAACCTGACTTGCTGGCTGTAGCCTAGCTGTACTTTCTCCGCTAGTCAGTAACTATATTGACTATAATGTTTTGAAAATATACTTGATAATATTCCTGAAACTATTAGATTTGTAAGTGTGCTTCCATGAACCTTCATCCCACTTTATGCCTAATGTATTGGTCATATATTTTGTGCTTAAAAGATTCAAAAGTAATTATGCAGGGACCGACTTAGGTACCACCACGCAATGATTGTACTTGGTAGATATTAAGAGTTCAATAGTATCTGCGACTATCATTTTCTGATATTTATCAGGCACATAAATTGGTGCCACTTTGATCAACCTAGAAACCCATTTCCACCTCAAACATTGTACTCGTGTGGAAATATCGTAATATATGCAAGGCCAAGAACAGCCTGTAGGACTCTTTTGTAAGCATGTTAGACGCAATTGAGTCATTCTACTGTCCACCTGAGGACACTGGTTCCAGACAAGGATAGGAGTACTCTTGAATGTCACCCAATGGGTCTCGCAGAGCAACAAATCTCACGACAGTGTTAAGTTAAGAGTATAATAATATACTATAATAGGGATAACATTTAGAAAGATGGATCCAAGTTACTGCCGTACCAAACATGCATGGGATAGCTCTTACGATGTCAAGATTGAATAAGATGAATCTAGTGGTAAAGCTGAAATATCCTTATTACGTATCTTCGCTTAATTCAAGTCCTTAATCAAAGGATGGTTTTTTATCTGAGTACACTGCCAATCGGCTTTAATTAACCTGAATAAATAAGGCAAATGACCCCCGTCCGCACAGCGACCATAAATGAACGCCTTTCTCCACTATGGGTGTATCAACAATGGATTTGCTTATCATTAGTGGTGTAATTTAGCAAAACGCGTGGATAAGCAAGGTGTAGCTATCCTATGAGCTTTGTGCAATGCATCTCATTTATGTCTGAGGTAGATAGAATACTTCCAGACCGAGGTCTTCTAAGTCGCCTATACTCAAGTCGATAAGTTACTCATTCTCACAGTTAACTTTTAGTTACCCTGTGGCTATTCCATATATCAGATGGTATTATACAACCTAGTCTACTTGAGCAAACAGAAGTAATTATAGAGACTACCTAGCTTGCCCTGTGAGTGGAACTAATATGTTGGCTCAATGGGTGCTACCCATATACAATAGTTTATTAACTACCACAATTGTGATATGACGGAATGACCTCAGAGTCTAGTAATATGTCTCAGGAATGGTATAGGTTCTAGGTTAAACTCTGTTTATATGGTAGAGGAATATCGGGACAAATCTCGGTTAGTCCGGATGGCTCATCTGACCTTCCCAACGTGCTCCCACAGCTCCTCGAGGGATATTAAGGACTTAGAGTAGCCCTGGGGCTCCTTCCGATGTTAATATTGACAACTTGCTTGCGTCACTAGTCCCTTTCCTATATATAACCGAGCTGAGACGATTTTTGCACTGGACTGTGGTGACATATACGTGTTAAATGGTCACCAGCAGTGTCCTAGTTTGATTAACCTTATACCAACCTTCATCATTTGCCACCCATCTCAAGGGGAATTTAACAACATGCTTCAATTCAAGCCTTGATAGCTTTTATGATTTATCGCATTTCGTGAAACCTTGAAGTTAGGCTATCTTATTCCCTCGCTGGCCCGAATCTATTTGTCAAACCACCTAAAATATATATATCCTCACAGATAGTCTGGTGTAACCACTCTATTCTTAACAATAGAACCCACCATCGGGTAACAACAGATTAAATGAATGTAGCTTGTCTGATGGACTCTACTCTGCTTGTCAAGTTTTCATATGTACTTCTAGTTACAAGGCCTTGCCGGTTATCCTGTCTAAATCTTGTCACAGGTTACCTTACCTAGCTCATACTTGAGCATTCTCAAATTTAAATCCTAGTGTGGATTACCCTATCAAACTAGATACCTTGACACTTTCCTATTTAAAGTCCCACTAGCTGTCAAGTCACTTTTGCATGTCAATAATAGTGTTTCCCACCTGTCACCCTTGATGCTCAAGCATGGGCTGAGATTCCATAAACTATATCAATTAAATGTATAAGCATCACCCTTGATGTTCCTTCCATTATCTGAAATAGCTCCTCTGAATTCTCTTCACTTCTGCACCCTTCCCACGACACTAAGCATTGTACAAATCTATAAGCAAATTTCCACATTACATGTCAATATTACCAATAATATACTCTTTGTCCTAAAAACTAGGTTGGTCCAAAGAGAACCATGACAGCTATGGGTACCTACCTTGCATTGATTCCAAATATGTCCTCCTGGTAAGGTGTTAATTGTCTCCTTTCCAACATGGGATGAATTGTCCATTGTGCTTGTAGTTACAGCAGGAGGTCTGTCTCGCTATATTTGGGTTGACTATCAAAGGAATAAGTCATTCAGCTTATCTTGTCCAATAGGCGCATTGTGCGAACTTTGCGTTCATGAAACATTTAGGGCTTGTTTCATGGCCCATACTTAGACTTAAGGCACCATAGTCCCATACTACATAGAGGGTAGACACTTTTGGTTAATTCACTTCCCTTGCTCTTCCTTTGCCTACTACAAGTTTTCTCTATATCTTCGCAGGTACCCTACCAATGATTAACGACCAGCCATCACGGTGGGTTTATGCTTTGATGCTCAAATACTATTCTGCACTACTTGGTCCTCAGGGCAAACCAGTAATGGTCTTTTAAGTGGGATGATTATAATAACTCTAAGTAGCAGCGAAGTTGATGTTCCAGCCTCTCCTTAATGCTATCAGATAAAGTAACGGTTTTGGGAACGAAAGGAGTCTACACATTGAGTTGAATTGTAGAGGATATAAGAGACTCACCTAAAACTTAGATCTGGAACAGGTATCATCATTTAATATGATCTATTCTCGCAGTCAATGGAATCCCTAATCCTCCTACCTGCATGTAAGTACCATTTGATTTATTGGAATCTCAGTTGCTAGATGGATAAAGTCAGCCACATTGAAGAATCTGTTGAGCAAGAACTAAATCTTTATATTTCACTTTGAGTGATGTAAGGACACAATATGTCAGATTGTAATCGCAGTTGAAGGTCTCATGGGAACTTCAATTAACTACACCGAGTCAAAGTTATGAGGCCGCATGGTCTGACTCTAATGGCAATCATTATATATTCGAACCTATTTGGTGATATTTTCCTTCATCCTGGGCCTGTATGTGTTTACCTCAAATGTGCTATTGACTTGTATCATAGGAAGTGTTAAAGAAACATGCCTTATCTTATGATTACATAATCGTTACCTTCAATTTCTTATCCACAAGCATACAATATGTGTTCCTCTATAGGAGAAGATCCATTCCCTACTCAACGTAGGCCTCTATCGTAGTTTAGTTCCAGATGACTAACTTTAAAACTCTGTTCTATTTTTGGTCCAGTTATGGTTTAAAGCACAAGATAGTCTGGAACCAATACTGCAAGCGAAATCTAATACAATTAAAAACTATCTTTAGGTGTTGGTAATCACATTCCTTTTGAATCTGCCATCGTGTGAGACAAAACAATGGTCTCACTACCGGTTCGTCCCCTGCTTACGGAAGGAAGTCTCAAAGCCAACATAGCTGATCTTCCCTCTGAAACTGCCAGCCCTAGCGTTATACCAGCTTGAAATTAAACTGCTAGAGACATTCACCGCATTTGTGCTGCCTTCAGTTTAAAATGTTTGTACTATTAAAGTAGTCTAAATCCTTAAGTACTCTATATTCCACTATCTGGTCTTCAATTGAGCACAAGAGATTATACTTTTATATTACAGTTGCAACAATAGTACTTCTGTATTTATGGTCAACATCAAATTTCACCTCCTCTGGTAGGAACCTACTACCATAATAGTCTACAGGATACCATTTCATGCCATGACACAACTGGGGATGTATGGCACCTATGAAGAGATCAATAGAGTCGGTTTCCACCTCATCTCCTCACCAGCCATCCAACTGGATCTCGAGGCGACTGATAGTTAACAGTTACCTTAGATATTCCAAAGAGTGCTTGCCAGCAGCCTACCAGTCCAATTGTACATTTTTCTTAGTAATATCTATTTAGGGTTTCAGTACTTTACTATAGCAATTCATGAAGCAGTGGTAGAAGTGTGCTACGCCAATTAATTATTGGACGTCAGTTACATTGAGAGGTGTCTTCCCAGCCTTGATATCTACAATCTTCCTACTTATTATACATAGCTCATTCGCAGATATCTACTAGCACAAGACCTCAACTTTGCTTGGAAGGACTCCAGACCCCCTAATGGTAATGTACTTTGCTTCTAGCAAACTTTTTGATTACCTTATGATAACCTTTTGATAACCTGAAATATGAGTGACAGATATTTTTGAATTTTCTCTGAGGATTTCAATATAAAATACATAGGAGCAATAACTGCAGCATCAAGCATATATCTACATATACTAGGGATCAAAGTTTAAAAGCTAGATAGTATCTTGCATAGACCAAGCAGGACCAGTGTATCTTCATAGAGGTCATAAATGGATTGAAAGGCAGCCTTTCAGGCCTAACCTGCGACTATCCCGATGGGATTGTAGCTATTCTCGAGGTCAAGCTTAGGGAGAACAGTGGCTATTCCAACGTGATCAGACACCTCACTCTTCCAAGAGACCAGAAAGTAATACTTTTTTTATTACCTAATAGTGGCAAGGTTAATATGGGGAGATTCAGAGTCTGTTCCTTATGGCTTGGGGATAAACTGGATTGGCCGTCCTCAGAAGGGTGTAGACGGCCAAGCTTTGCACTGTTCCCTCATCAGCCAGATGTAGTCATTCAATACATCTACTTGCTACTTAGAGGGAGGGTCTGTTGAGCTGGAGTCTGGCTTAGCCCTGGGTGCTAGGTTGTTAACATGATACAACTAAGTATTCTCGGAGAGGATGGTAATAATTTCCTGACTGAAGATATCAGGAAACTGCTTACATTCTGCTAAGCGACTGATCACAAGGTATTTCCCATACTCAACTAGATATCGTGCCTTTCCTAGGCCCTAGATTTTACTAGGATCCTCACTATGGAGTTCTTCACCTCTGATAAGCACCTTTGATGCTTAGCATTAAGGAAATCTCCCTTGTAGTATTAGGTGTATTTGAGCTGTTTACTCGTATTCCAAAGAAATTTGGGATTGTAGTCATGCAACCACGATATAGGGTGATGCACATTAACCTTAGTGTTTGGTATCTGTGCAAGTTCAAACCTGTTCTTATTTACCTGGTCACGGATCTTCTTTCTCGCTATTTTCGTTTAATGAATTCCAGACTGTGGAGCCAGGTTGCCACTTGTGTTATATACTTCTCAGAGATAAATTGTGCTCTGGCCTTATTCACCCATGAGCTAGTCAACCGGGCACCTGTAACATCAGGGTCTAAGGTAGATTGGGCCTGTTCACTGCTCCTTTGGTTCTCAAAATTCCGGTCCCTGTGGACATTTCTGTGTATTGACCTAGTGTATAGTAGCTGTCCTGCTAGCCTCAGCTGCAGAGGGCCTATTTCTTCTCTACCAAACTTTGGTCTTTTAAGTATCTTAGTGTATCATGTGTTATAATCCCTATGGTGTGGTATTTAAGATTCACGACTGCTCGATTTCAGTGATTCAACCTTCCTCATTCAAACTTGCATAATATTAATTACTTATCACGTCCTGCCTCCTCTGATATAAATAAGTGAGAAAATACAAGGCCACAAGACTATTCCTAGTAGTCTTACCCAACTAATGATATTAATAAAGGAATCAAGAAATTATTCTTCCTATCCTAACAGAAAAGAAACCCTGAGCCCAACCCTGTCCAGACACTATAGAATCAGACTAGTTCTGTGTTATCGATGAGGGGACTCACTTAGTCCAATTTCCCCTACTTAGCACTGCATTTATCTAGTCTTGATGAGCAGAAGTGAGAGTCAGATTTAGTGGTCGCTCAAAGCGTTTTGATGTTCTGGTTAAGCAGAATTGCTATCGCTATCCAGACACAAGGTTAGAGGAAATTCTAGGACTCCGTTAAGCATTGATATTGCATTATGTGGAACTTAATATACTAATGCTTGGATATCTTAGCAAGTGAGTTGCTAGCCGGACACACTATCCTTCCGAGAGTATTTAAGGGATGACACTACAGGTTCCCTTGGTTACCTAATTTGAAATATTTACTTTATGATCAACAAAGGGAGAATTGGGTAAACTTATTCTGTTTATTCATTAGAGGAGTCAGAATATTGCCAGGTTTCATCAAATGCTAGAAGCTCTTATCCAAGAAGTAGTGGGCCATAGAGTGTGGAGGCAGGTGGTTTCAGTTTCTAGATCAATAGTACTTCGAATGCAGTGGCTTAGTGGCACATTAGTTATCATTGCTAGGCCTATGTGTCATAATTTTTTACTTGATAAGCGGTAATTTGAAGGAAGCAAGATATTCCAGCTGATCGCAAATGTTCCAAAGTCACACGTTGTATCTGATCACTAAGCAAGGCAGGTTTTCACCTGACTTATGGTTATGAGTCACCAGGGTTGGATACTTCACGTTATGGCTCCTTAAGAGTCTTTGAGTTTCACATGATGAATATTAGTGCAAATATTGTTATATTGTTATTGGTTAATGTGAGCATGACTCATGCTTGTGAGTAATACGATGTGATGGATTTTGCACATGAATCATAGTATGAGTCATGGGTTTCACAAATATGACCACTGTGTGGCACGTTACTTGCTTTATATATTATTAGTCGTTTTGGTACAATGTGGAGTTGACTCTGGAGATTCACCAGATGGACTTCATACTATAACTTGCTCTGAGGAATAGAGGTTGTATGACACACAAGTATGAGTAAAAGGTGATAGGGTTGAGGGAACAGTGCCTATATAATGAGCTATAAGAGGCCTGTAGCTCGGTACATGGACACCTTTTGGCATCAGTTTTAGAGATGTGTTATCTAATTGCTTCAGCCTGACAAGACTTTCTGTCCTCTGCCTGGCGAGGTGCCTCCCACCTATCACCATCCTGTGTGCTCACGGGCATAGGCTGGCTGCCCTTAGACTGATGTGCACCCCACATAGTATCAACCGTGCCTCTGGGCTACTCCCTCCAGACTTTCCTTCGCTCCTCCAAACCCGCGCCCTTAACTCATGGCCTCAACTCGCAACATGTCTCCACTCAAATGTCTATGCTCTCTATGGGAAGAACATGGGTCCTTCTGCTTCAGTCAGCACCTACACCCTAGTGGATTGCATGGCCCAACTCGTCGTCATGATGCGGGGTTCTTAGCCTTAGCCCCAATACCACCCGCAGACCGGTTATGGGTAGTCGATTCTAAGGGCAGGTAAATCGGACTAGGCCTAAATCTTTCATCGTAAACGGAGATTGACTAGAAAGGCTGCCTGGTAAAGATTTTTGTGTAAAAGCTTTTGATATTGATAACATCTCTTCACCGTTGCTTGATGTTCTATCTAAGACCGGGGACTGTACCGGTATTTATACCCTGCGACCTTCATTCCAAGGCTTTACAACTTCTAAGATCTAACTACTATGGTTCACCTGTGCGAACGCTGTTTGACCCTGAGAATTCAGTCTTACAGGTTTGGTCTTCGGTCACCTGGCCCATTTAGTGGAATGATAGCGTCCTATGTTCCAATGGGAGTTTGCCGATTTACAGACCTGAATCTACATATGAGGTGATCCATGATCATGTCGCCATGCATCAGTGACCTCAGTCTTCCGATAAGCTCATAGGATAATATCGCTGCTAACTGTTTAACCGACTGACAGATTACTCTCCTTCGACCTGTTATTTCAAGACTGAGTCCTCTTCTTGGAAGTCGGGTAATAATAACTCCGTAGGTCTGCTGTTATCGTCTTGCAGAAAGGTTTGCAGATGCAAACTCGATTGGTAGAAAATATCTCTTTAAACCAAAAACCCTGCTGGCCCCGGGAGTTGAACTCAAGACCTCACGAGGGACCACGTGACCTTAAACTCTTAGACCATGACGGAGGCGACATATACGGGGTTACAACATGGGTTCTAATTGCACATTTTTCTTAGTAAATGAGCAACTGCACAAGGTGCCACTGTCGATACCCAGGGCGAACACCAGAGCCGCAGAGGGTTGATTGCCTGAGGAGGTTCGGCTTCATGCCGCCTCTCCTAAAAGGTACCGAAATCCTGTCAGGAGTCGTTTATGCCTAATACGAGCTCCCACCTCTGTGCTGTTTGTCCCGAATCGCTTTTCCAAAGTTAACCTCTCTTAGACAACCCATCAAAATAACAATAAAAATAATAATAAATAAAATAAAAATAAAAATAAAAATAAAAATAACAATCAAACTCCAAACTTTAAACCATTGTAAAATTTAACTAGTCCCTTCTTGAACTCATTTTGGTAGGGTAAAAAACCTACGTCATTTGGTTGGCCATACTAAGAAAACCTATTCCTTGTCATTCAACATCTGCCCTCTTCGGCAAATACGGATTTTCCCTATGAAATACGTACACCAATTCCCATGCATGCTCTAAGTATTCTGGTGGTTCCCAAGTATTTTCATCTTCGGAGCAAATAGTCCAATTCACAAAGTTCTGTAATAAACGTAACGGTTGGTTCCAACCTCCCACGTGTACCGCGTAAGAGATTATTTCACTCTTCACGATTCTTTCGATTTCCCATTCAAAATCTGAATCGATTTCTTCTGGCACGCAGCGAGGATGTTCCCTTCCTGCCCGCTTGGATGTCCGATTGGGTTCAAAAAATGATACATGA
Source organism: Tuber calosporum (assembly GCA_003316355.1). NCBI lineage: Eukaryota > Fungi > Ascomycota > Pezizomycetes > Pezizales > Tuberaceae > Tuber > Tuber calosporum. The sequence continues at coordinate 21,990 of QFET01000991.1, read as the reverse complement.
AATATCGGATGGATCTTGCATCTTGGTTATATTACTAGTTTGTAGGCATGTTCTCCTCTCTTTTCCAATACCTTAAAGTGACCATGCAGCTTTGGGAGGAGCTTCTTCGTGTGTCGTTTGGTGAACATGTTTTTTGCATTTAACAACTTCAAGTACCCGACCTTGATGTCTTGATGCTGCTTAGCCTTGCGGTTGTAATATTTGCTTAAATTTTCCCGCATTTGTTCCTACACTTCTCTGGCCTATTGGTGTATTGTTTGCATCTAGTGTGTGTCTAGCTGAGCCCGTAGATTTTGGGCTTCCCTTTCTGTCATCTATTCTCTTTGTGGATGGAATCCGTGGTTTGCCAAGAAGGTGACATGCCATGCGTATTTGTTACCGAATTGTTGTAGGCATACTCGGCTAGTGGTAACAACACATACCACTCTATTTGATCATAATTGACAAGGTTTATGAAGTATCCTTCCAACACTTGCTTGGCGCTCTCTGTTTGTCAATCAGTTTGCGGGTGGTACGCTTTTGACCTATTCGTCTTATCCCCAAGGTTTTGCATTGGGATTCCCAGAATCTTCCAGAGAACTTTGCATCCTATTCGGATATAATATGTGCTGGAAGTCCATGTAGCCTCCAGACTTCCCTCAAGAATACGTTTGCTACCTCTTTTGCAGTTGCATCACTTTCCATACCTATAAAGTAAGCCATCTTTGTTTTCCGATCCACGACTTCCATAATTTGGATTCTTCCTTGTGATTCTGGTAGTTGTATGATAAAGTCAGTTGATATGGATGAAAAGGCTGCGGACAGAACTTCGAGAGGCTGTAGCAGATGAACCTAGCATGTCATGGGGATTTATAATGTTGAGATTCGTCGCATAACCGTACATAGTTATTTATCCACCCTGGCAGCCCTCTCCTGTAAATTTCTCAGGTAACAATTTCCAGTCATTACCTGTCCAAAGTGTCCTGCAACCTTAGAGTTGTGGCAACCATTGACTACAATTGTCTGCAGCTGCTGGTTTTCTGGAGTGTATAGGCGATTCTTATAGAATAACAGGCCTTTAGTTACTGCCCAGGGACTTGGAAACGGTTTGCCCTCATTGGTTAACATTTCCAATTCCTGCTTGCGTTCCTGCCAGGCTTGATCAATCTGGCCTGATTGTTACATAGTTTTCAATAATGTCAGGTCATATATCCTAATATCGACTTTGGACATTATACCATTAGACATTAGGAGTATCCCTTTGTCTTGCCTCCTTGATGGTCTATAACATCAAGAAACTCATTTTCGGCATGTTCCACTTGTAAGTATGTGACCAACACTTAGGTTTTTGTTGCAGCTGATCGTCGGGGTGATACATCCGTTCTCCAAAACTGCCTTTTCCCCTTCGAGTTTATGCAAGTCCTTCAACTACTATAGCCTCAGCCATATGTATGTCCTCAATGATCATTTGTGCTATTCGGTCCCCTTTGCCAACTTGGCATCTAAATTTATTTGGTTCATTATGATAAGCTTGACTTCTCCAGTGTAATCAGCGTTAATCACACGTCCGCCAATGCTAATCACATATTGGGCGGCCATTCAACTGCGTAATGGCAACTGTGCGTATGTTCACATTGGTAATCCGACGTAAATCCCAGATTCTACCAACCTTTGTCCTTTTGCCAGAATCATAAAGACCTCTAGTGCATACAGGTCGTGTCCGGCTGCTAGGCGAGACCCTTTCGTTGGCATTTGTGCTTTTGGAGTTAGCAATTTTATTCGCAAGGAACTAGTAGACTCTGTGCCAATTATTCAACCTTTTGCCCTGCCTAACTGGAGCCGAACTTGGTTCTTTAGGTTATATTCAGGGGATTGTTCGCGTATCCCCTCCTTTACCCCTGGGGTATATTGGGCCTATCCTATCCACAAAGCCAGAGCCCAGGTTCGGCAGTGATTTACCCCTCTCCATTCAGCGTGTGGACTAGGTAGTTGTAGTTCCTCTTTCTCTTCCACTTGAATTTTCTTGATGTCAGGAATCCCGTTCTGCTTCACCACCTATTCCGTTGTCCAGCCCACCTGTAATATATTTCGTTCCTGGAAGGCTTCAGATGATCTAGGCTAGTCTGATATCCCCTTGTCATTCTCAAGATATTCCTATTCAGCGCTGGTCTGTCCACTCTACCTTGGATCACTTGTAAGAACCTAGGGCTTTAAAAGGACACAGGTTTAGTTGGCTATCTTCTGTACTGAGGTCCGATCTACATCAAATCTGGTGCTCGGCTTTCATCCTTTTGACTTTCAGGTTGCCAATGTTGGTCGAGTATTAACAAGAGCGACGGTCTAAGTTAATCGCTTCTTGCCTCCCAGTCATGCTCAGGGCTGCAAGTCTCAGGTAGGCTTGTATTGCTTTTCGTGACTCTCACTTTGGTTTTGTGTTTCCCATGGAGAAGTACTAAATGCCAGCCAGTGGGACCTTGCAGAGGTCAAGGCCCTTATTGTTTTCGGTATCGGTAAGGGGTCCGTAACCGAGTACCTGGTCGCCGTGGCTGCCCGTCCAAGAAAATCCTTCCCTGGTGTCATCCACATCATCCAGTAATCAAATCTTGGGGTGGTTGAATTGGTTCACCCTTGTAGTGGGTGCTGTTTGCCCATTTGCAACCTGGGGTTGGCGATCTTAGGGTTTGAAATTTGCCCGTTTTTGTCCTATTACTGATATCTGGAGCTGTTTCCTTCAGAACTTCCCAGTATGGTTAGACAATGTGCAATGGGTGCATTGATTGGCTTTCTTTCGCTCTTCAATTTTGTCCTAAGGGATCCCCTGACGAGCCCCAACCCAATTTGTATACCCAATCTTTCCTTCAGTGGGGCCTATTTTCCCTTTTTCCACTTTTTTTTTGAATTTGGAGGCAGCTTTTTCAGCTGCAGTGTAGGTTTTCTGTTTTTTATTTCCAGCAGCAGCCTTGCCCGATTCGGATTCCTACATACCTTTTCTTTTCCGTAAGGAACCTTTTCCAGGTCGTTTTTACATAATAGCGCTTCTTGTTGCTAGACCGATTCTTCTGCTTTTGTAACCCTGCGAACTGCCTTGATCCATGCACTATCCAAGTATAGATTATCATGTGATAGTGTACGCATGGTTTCAAGGGGAAATTGTCGCTGTATTATGTTTTTCCAATAATACCGGATACTTCTGCCTCAATGTCATAGTTTTCTATGGTAAGGAGATACTTCTCTAAATCCCCTGTATACCTAACTTCTCCATCGCGGCTAAGGCTCTTTGTGCCTTATGTAGTATAGAGAATTGTTCTGTAACTTTGGCCCGGAAAGTCATCCAGAAGCCAAATTTCTCATGTTTTGGGTATCCAAGGGCGCCTGTTATTTTCTTACAATAGAACATCAAGATAGGTGCTACCTATGTGTCTGCCATTCTTCCTAACGCATACTTGATTCATTCTTGATCATTCTCCCATTGCCATGGGTTCCTCCCCAAGTAGTCCTCGCAATTTAATAACCATACTTGCACATCCAGAGTAGACCTATTTTCAAACTTGTAGGGTGGGTTTGCTTGCCGGCGGTTTGTTATTGACAATGCCTGCCCCGGTCGGTCGACCCTGGCGTCTGGCATGGATTGGAACTTTCCTGATGGCTAGGGTCTCCGTGAAGGTTGCCCACCTTTTTTAGAGGGGCAACAACCGTCTTCTGAGTCGGAGTCATCGTCTCCAGGGTCAGGAGTCTTTGCTGGTGGTGGTGGCGGTGGGTTTTTGCCCCCACTTCCGTCTCAATCTCCACAATCTACTGCTTTTCCTTTATCCATTATAGGCATAGACCTAAATTCTTCGTTTCCGTCAGCCGTGGTAAATTTGTCCAATCACAGTTTTCCACTGGCTATGGTGCTATTGTTTCACACACACCAGGGGTGTTTTTCTTGCAACTTGTAGTAGAATCACAGTCTCATTCATCAGTCTCAAAATTCGGTTAAGTTGTTCAGATGCGGATTTCTACCTGACCACATAGGCATCACGTTCCGACCGCTCTTCTGCAAGGCGCTAGTGCAGTCCTCGTAACCCCTTACTGGTCTGCTCTTGTTCTTTTGGTGCGGCCACATGTCTTTGTAGGAGTTCTAATTTTTGCTGCGCCAAAGCCTGTTGTACCTGGTGGTCTTGATCCAGCGACTCATATCCAGTTGCCCCAATGTTAGCATGAAGTTGGGTACTTACCGCTTCATGGTGTGCAACCTATTCTTCCTGCACTCGCAACTTTAGCTCCTAACATTTGGTGGTTGTATCTAGGAGTACGCCAGTTTCTATTGCCAATATTTCAAGTAACGAATTAACTTGATTTAACTCTTCGCCAATGCTTTGTTCCTACGGGTTATGCGTTGGGCATGGTGCTGGAGTTGGTTTGCCAGATCCGGTCCTTGACCAGATAGTTTACGGTAGGCCAGATGTTGTATATCAAGCGATTCCGGGAGGGTTAGGTCGAAGTAGCTCAATGCCTGGCCTATGCATTCGGCTAATCTTGCGATAGCTGGATATCTGGCATCGGAGAGATATGGCGAGTTTGATCGGGTTCCTGGGGCTGACATTCTGACCCCACTTGGTTGTAAAAGGTGGTGCTGTGCTAAAGGTGACCTGGAACATCCGGGTGCATAGTAACTTCCAACCCGGGACACTTCCTCTATGTCGGACATGGCTCTGTCTGAGTCGACAGTCTATAGTCGTCCCATTTTGTATTATTGGTACTCTGGATGTTTTCCTAGTATCCTAAGAGATGGGGTATAGGAGGTGGAGGTAAGGTTGAAAGACCTGCAGGTTCTTTCTTCCTCAATATTGTGGTCATGGAACAGTTTCTTCAGGAAGGTGGGATCATAGATGTGTTCGTAGATTTCTTGGAAATCAAATTGGAGAGTGATAAATAAGGGATCGGTGAATCAGGAAGCTTCCTGAGGTATACAGAATTGAATTTCCGTGGGGGAGTATTCAAGTATTTCTTCAAAAGAGGAGATGTATTTTAATGGACGTGGTTCGAGCTGAAGCTCGTCGAGGAGAATGGAATCAGCTATAAGCTTGTATGATTTCTTAGGTATGACTTGGAGATGTCCAAATGTCATGTAGTGAGACTTGGTAACAACGAGACATATCAATATACAGTTAAGGGTAGTCGATTCTGAGGGCAAGGGAATCAGACTAGGCTTAAATCTTTCTTCGTAAACGGAGACTGTCTAGGAAGGCTCGCTAGTAAAGACTTTTGAGTACAAACTAAGGATATTGATAAGACTCTTCTACGTTGCTTGATGCTCTATCCAAGACCTGGGACTGTCCAGGTATTTATACCCTGTGACCTTGATCCCACGGCGTTACAACTTCTAAGATCTTTCTACAATAGTTCACCAATGCGAACCCTGTTTGACCCTGAGAATTTAGTCTCATACCTTTGGTCTTCGGTCACCTGGCCCTTTTAGCGGAATGATAGTGTCCTATCTTGAAATGGGAGTCTGCTGATCTTAAAGCTTTAACCATGTATGAGGTTATCAATGATCCTGTCGCCATGTATCGGCGACCTCAGTCTTCCGATAGGCTCATGGGATAATATCACTCATAACTCTTTAACCAACTGACCTATTTCTCCCATTCGACCTGCTATATCAAGACAGAGTCCACTCCTTAGAAGTCGAGTCATAATTCCACGGTCGGGCTGTCGTTATGGTCTAGCAGGAAGGTTTGCAGCTGCAAAGTCGCTTGGTATAAAATATCTCATTCAAGCAGAAACCCTGCTAGACTGCGGAGTAGATCACATTACATGACAACAGACCACGTGATCTTATACCCGTTGACCATGAGAGCGGCAACGTATACTGAGTTACAAGATGTCTTCCATTTGCTTGATGTTCTTAGTAAATGAGCAATTGCACAAGGTGCCAGTGGTGACTCCCTGTGCGAACGCCAGGGCCACAGGGGGTTACTGCCTGTGGAGGTTCGGATTCATGCCATTTCTTCTTAAAGGTCATGTAATCCTCTTTGGAGTCGTTTGTGCCTAACTAGACCTAGGGCCCCCCTGTCCTCCCCTCCCGCCTCTACCTGCAATGCGTGCCACCTACACTGGCCTTAACTGGCGAGCCCACCAGATCCTCATTGACACCTAAGGGGAGACCTGCCCTCCCCCACCCTATAACCCCTTTAGACTATCCCTGTCCCCACATCCTTTCACAGGCTTGGGCAAGTTCATAGCCAGCTGCATTTATCAAATACATGCCCACATGAGCTACCAGGATCTCCATACCTCCAGAGCCTCCATAGGTGAACCAACCCTCAGTCCATAATGATGCGACTATGCCGAAGACTTCCTGTACGCTATACTCTCCTGATTGGCCAACGTCGACGCTCGCAGACGCTACCTCCATGGCGACACTTGTATAGGCCCAGACAAACCCATCTGTTGCAATATACCTCTGCTTCTCTACCCGTTTGCCTATTTAAGTGAGACGCAAGTTGGCCTCCCACCCGATATGCTGCTATCCCCCCACTCGTCTCTGCCTCCTCTAATCGCACCCACCCCCCCACGGGTCTCCTGCCTGCGCGCTTTATTCCTCCCTAAGTTATTCGAACCTAGGATTTTTCCTTACCTGAAGGCTTGGTTTCTCTATATTTCCGTGGCTGGTTTGACCTTACTTGAGTTTACCGTTTGTAGTATATGAAGAGTAACCTCTGCTGTTGGAATGTTATGTGTCAATAGTTTCCTTTGTTTTTGGTTTTTGGGATTAAGGTTTTGTTTATGCTATAGCTAGTTCTGCGCACAAGCTCTTGTACCTTAATAACAAATATATGATATAAAAAAATAAAAAAAAAGATGAAAAAAAAACCAACAAACTGTAGCTAGGTCTCTTCACCTAAGAATTTAAGTTTTTTTGTATACAGGCACTTTGACTACTTAGAGTCCTACGGCTCTATGAACAATGTACGATAGGAAACAAAGGGTTCGACTTTGAATACAATGTTAGCATAGGCTTAAGAGTAATAGTAGATATTCGTCTAGTAGACTTATTGCAACTGTACACCTCCCTTTGTGTCTCAAATTAAGGCTAGGCCCGATAACAAACCTAGTGCAACCTAAGGACCTTAATGACGCCCAGTTATACTGGTTCTCCATACAAAGAAGTAGGTACATGTTGCACCATGGCACATAGCCTAAGTGTGTAAGATTTAGTTACTTCACATTACTAAGACCAAACAACAAGAGAGCGGACACTACCATTTATTATCTCAATCCCAGTCTGGGCGATACTTCTAACTATGGTCCTGGACCAGAACAAGCCTCAGCACAAACCTGTCACAAAGCTAGTTACAAAAAACTGCAAACCCAGTCATACAAGAACTGACTCCTTCAACAGAATTACAGGAACCAGACTCTGTAAGACCATCACAGACCCCATAGCCAGCACCAACTGTGGTAACTCTAGGGGCAGGAATCGAATTAGCCAGATTTATAACCGCCCCATTCCTTGAAATCCAAACCTTGATCAACAATCAATGAGAATCTAGCAATAAGTGATTCAATGTGGCAAAACTGACCACCTTTCATGGATAAAAGCCAAACTACTATCATTACTAGTATTATTTCAATTGTACTTTAAAGCAATCCTAGAAATGCGCTATACAGAAAGAATTACATTTATTAAAAGCTTACATGGTTACACTGCAGCAACCTGGATAACACCTAATCCTGAAGGCATGTGGACAGAGAGTTGAACCACCTACAACGAATTGCCTACTACGAGAAAGGAACACATGGCCTGATGGATGGATCAAATGCCTCAAGGACTATACTGGACACCATCCGACAGGGAAAAAATCCTGTAATGGAATACTAGCACTCATTCCACCTGACAGCTATGGAAGCCAAAGAAGATAAAACTACCCAGACCCATATTTCAGTTAGGTATCAATTGGGAACTACTGCATGCATGTGTAGTCGACCATATGGCAGCTGCTCTAGTCCAAAATCTGGCATGTTGAGGAAAGGAAAAGCAAAACTATCTCAACCTCATAAAAGACCTTACGGAAAATAGCAGTCTTATAGTCTGACAATAGGAACATCCAAGAAACAATAATGGTATTTAGAAATCCAGAAACCAAATACAAAGTAGTGTATATATGAACCTGTACCAGCTTAAACCAGACTTTCAGAAATCAACCTCCAAAGGTTTATTTATGCTCCACCACCTAGCTAGATATATAGAGTATATATAGAATAGTTCAGAAAATATTTTTGAATAACCAATGACCTCTATAGCACATTTCATATGTAGAATAGTGAAAATGTGCAAAATCCTCTTTTTATTATCTAAAATAACTTCTGCTTCTTGTTTACTTGTTGGAAGAAAAATCATAGCAAATGTCACTTGGTTGTTGAGGTATTGCATATTGAAAGTTTTGGTTTATTATGCAACACTGTTGTCCTGCACCCAGACTATATTTGAGTAATTATCATTTACATACTAAGAAGTACCTGTGCTGAGAATTACTTCAAAAATGGCAAAGAACTTCCTAGAATTATTACTATTTATATCTTTAATATTGCCAATCCTCTGACATTATATTGAGTTTATTCTATTTGATTTAACATTCACCTCCAGTTCTACTTAGTACTTCTTTTCTTCCATGAAAGAATAACATTATCCTAACAAACTATAGATACAATTACCGAAGATGAGATATTAAACCAAGTAAATTTACAAGATGGTACTAGGATTTTGTATATGGGAGAGCATATTCAAACATTGTGCCAAGAAGATGTAGTTGATTATTTACAGCTAAAAATAAAATTTATGAAAAAAGTAAAGTAGAAAAGGAGACAGGTCGAGAATTTAATTCATGGATGGTGTCGTTTAATAATAAATGAAATTTTAGTGATTTTAAAATATTATAGAAGTTTTTCTTGATACTATAGTTATTGAATACATGTATGCTAAATATTAAACATATAGTATCTTCAAACATTTTTTAAGAGGTAACTCAGATGTAAGTCATTTTTCTGTATAGACAGAAAATGGACGAGAGTCTGGTTCTAGCTAGTTCAGGTTCATATGATGGATATTGACGTAACAAGATGTATGCCAAGATTCTACCTCACCCTAGGTGAATTCATAAGGAGGAGGAAGAAAAACATCAGCCATCACAATATCAAACCTGGCCATAGAATCAACAACTGTCGAAATGCCAGGGACATAATAGACTATAGTAGCAAGTTCAACAGTGAGACTAAAAACAAGCGTTGGGATCCACGTACCAACTTGCAGCAAATGGAACCCTGCGAAATTACTAAATCGTCAGGAAATAAAGAAGGTTTCCCGCAAGAGGAAGTGTTCAGGAAAGGAAAATGAAACTATCGTAATTAGTAATATCTACGCAGCATTATCAAACCTGAAAACCTTAAAACCACTAGGAGTCAATGCCATGATCTTAATTTGTCGATAGGGAAATGACACGAGAGTGACCATCCATGAGATAATTGACTCACGCGTGACAGACATTTAACTATCAATAATTTACCAAATGACACAGCCTACATAGGATGAAATCAAACAAAATAAGTGAAATCTACCTTGCAGATGGGGAGCTAACCCTGTGGGACCTATTATCAATATAGTTGAAGTACCTATAGATATTGGCAGCCATAGTGTAACTGGCTCTAGCCTGTATGAACGGTTATACAATAGAGCCTAAGCGGTAGCCTGCTATCGCTTTGGTGTTTAAGGGAGACCTAATAAGAGGCGAAGACAAGGGGAGTACAATAGAATGGTTTATAGAGCGATGGGGAACTATAGGATGGCCGTTCAACCAAGTGTATTCACTGTCTAGGCATCTGTCTGAAGTTTGATCTCTCCTGCTAGCCAGGAGACCACTCTTAAATATATGAAATATTTCCTGGAAGAGTTGAGGCTCTGGAAACCCGCAGCCATTATCATTACCGCTGAGTATACAGCTACCGGAACCCTGTAGCCCTGCCGGAGGTCTGGAGAGCCTGGGGCTTTCCCACAACACTGGCTCTATCCTACCGCTGGTATACATTGCCTGTTCCTTCCCTTGGAACTCCTAGGCACAATCCTACATATCTTTCAAAGCATACACTAATTTGGGCGCCGGAATCTAGAGATTCCGGTAGGGAAATCAAATACAAAAGAAATAAAATCAAATGTAAGTAATCTGACAAAGAAAAGGTTAACGAGAGTAGGAATAGAGTTACCGGAACATGTATACATGTTACATTCTGCAAATCTGAACAAAACTTGTCTTCTGCTAAGGCCATAGGCCTTATCGCCGTTCTCCCAAGGCTAGAGCATAGAATCATCATCAGTGTTGAAGTAGCTATCATCAGAGCCTGCAGAATCATATTCATCATCGTTATAGGGTTACCTTAAATCATTGGGTACTATGGTCCTGGGGCTTGAGATTGTAGAGACTTCCATAGGCTGCCAAGAAGATCTGACATAGTGGGAGGTAATTTTAGGCTCGGTTCTGTGGTGTTGTTTTCTTTCCAATATTCCACTATTGTTTCTATTGAGTTCTCTAGGTTCTCGATAGGTTCCCAAGAGTCATCTGTCCTTTCCTACTCTTTCCAGTATACCTGGAACTCGACACGGTTGTTCAGTAGGCGATAATCCAGTATATCCTGTGCTTCCCCTTCTTCTGCATTGTTGATAAGTGTCGGGGCCGGCCTATCCATTCTCCCGGATCCAAATCTATTGGGATCGTTCTCACGATATTCCTTGAAGCATGAGATGTGAAAGTATCGCTTCTGGCGGCACATTCTCTTAGGCAATTGCAGCTTGTTGTTATCACTACTAGAGTCATGCTGTAGGACCTTAAAGCTACCAAACCAGCGAGGTTCTACCTTCTTGGATCGTCTAAGGGCGGAGGTGTAATGGCGTGCTCTAACCAAAACTCTGGTGCTAATGTTGTAACCTCCATCCTTGTGGCTTCATGGGCATTCGAGATCTCGTCCACTGCTGTTACTTTACTGGCGGATCTGAGGACATGATTGAAGAGCTGCCTAGGACGTCCATAGAGTGCTTGGTATGGAGATATAGCTAAGCATTCATGGGGGGCGCCATTCATGGCTGCTGCGATCACCAGGAGGGCATTGGACCAGTTATTCTGTCTTTGGTTGATGAAGTTCCAAATCATCTGTGTTAGGGTAAGAATCTGGCGCTCCACCTGGCCATTGGTTTGGTGATGGTATTGAGTTGCCATCTAGACCAGGATTCCCATTGACTTCATCATCTGAGACTAGAACTTGGAGGTAAAGCGGGAGTCTTGGTCCAGTACTATGCTTAGGGATGTCCTTGAACATCAAATATCGTCTTCACTATCTTGCTGAATACTTTTTCGGAGGTGGCAGAGTCCTGAAGTGGTATAAGATGAGTGTAGGAGGTAAAGCGATCGATAATAACCATGATAGTAGTGTTGTTGTTTGATTTGTTGAAAGGGCCAGCGAAATCGGTGGCAAGGGATTGGTAGGCTTCATCAGGTGATGGCATAGTTAGAAATCTAGCTGCCTGTAGTGTAGTTGGCTCCTTGTTGATCTGATATTGATCACAGGAGCGGCAGTAGGCTATAAAGTCCTGGCGCATCAGAGCCCACCAGAAGAAACAAGCGGCATACTTGTAGGACTTGTGAGCTGAGAAATGTCCTAGGCCTTCATGAACTGTTTTAAGGATGAAATCCAGAAGGGATACTTCCCTTTCTAAGGGTCCCATAGGGATATAGATGCTAGAATAGCGATTGGTATTGTCAGATATGAGAAGGCCATCCTGGATTGAATAGGGTAGCTGGTCAGTGGTCTTCAGGATTCGCCGGAAAAGAGGGTCATCCTGTAGAGCTTCAATGACAGCTGGGTGGAATTTCCCATGAGGGATGAATGGTGGGTACCAAGAAAGGTCTGGGCTGTCTCAGTTTCTGTAGAATTACCAAAAGCTTCTGGATCACTATAGAGGAGTCTAGATGCTGGCGAAGCTGGTGAAGCCAGAAGTGGGGAGGCTGAAGTTAACATATCGGCAAGTCTGAGGTATTTGTTTCCTGGTGAGGGTAGGGACATAGAGCTATCGTTTGATAGAGAGGGATACTGTCCATTGAGGCATCTGATATTGCTTTCGCTTTCTTTAATTGCTTTCGCTTTTAAGGGTCCCTGGGGAAACATCTATTAGCTTCTTGGCAGTCTCTGTGTTAAATGCACAGGTCATCATAGAAGACAGTCCACGAGAGCGCTGAATGGCTTCGTTCCTCTTTAGCCTGGTGAAGGTTCCAGTAGCTTTAACTCGCCAAGAGTTTCCTGCCTGGATGCTGCTAACGTTGCTGCTACGGCCATTCTTGCGCTTTTGGCAGCGTGAGACTGCAATTGCTGCTATCACTTTGCTTGCTAGGTAGTCTGTGGAGGAGCGGTAGATAGATTCGGGAGTAGTGATGGATGGAGAGTGCTGTGTTTCTTCAATGGTTTTCATTTCGCTCTCAGAATCATGGCTATAATATTTGGAAGAAGTGTAGTTGGTTTGAATATGATTGGAGTTATGGTTCAGGAGATCTGAATTTTCGGAGGTGGGGTCCTGTAGTATTATATCTTCAGGCCCTGAATTGGTCTCCTGAACTCTGGATAGATAGTCTGCCAGAAAATTGGAAGCTCCAGGCATGTATTCTATTTTAAAATCAAAGCGGCTAAGATGCATTATCCATCTCGGCTGCCGCTTACAGACTTTCTTCTCAGGCATGGCCTTGGTAAGACTCTCATGATCGGTAACTATGGTGAACTTTGTGAGGGACAACAGGTGGGCAAAGGCTTATACAGCCTCAACTATTGCAAGCGCTTCCTGTTGGTGGTTGGGGTAGTTACTCTTAGAGGCAGACAGTTTCCTGGAATGGAATGCTGACGGTCTGGCTGTATCTCTGTTTGGTCCTTAGCCTATCCAAGAGCCACTGCCGGTACGAGATGCACCAGTGAATAGCTATATTGGTTATGGGTTGGTATAGTCAATGGGTCTAAGAATTTGATGATTTTTCGCCACCTTTTTCACTGCTTGAAAGGCTGCTTCCTGCAAGTCTGTCCATACCCTTTCAGCATCGCCAGTAAGCTCAGTAACTGGTGCAGTAATAGTGGCGGTGTGTGGTAGGAACTGGGACATATAATTAACCATTCCACAAAAGCGCAGAAGTTCCTTTCTGTTCTGTGGTCTTGTCTTCTCCTCAGCGATGCTGATCATCTCTGGTGCTGGGTGAATGCCTTAATCATCGATACTGTGACCTAGGATATCAAGCTTTTGTGCAAATAACATAGTCTTCTATGGGTTGGCATAAAGCAGAACTTTTTGCAGTTTCTGGCAAATAGCTTTGATATGGGTGATATGGTCTTGGTGTGTATCGCTATATATCAGGATATCATCAATGTATACCCATACAAAGACTCCTAACTCTTCTAATAGTGTATCTTCCATGACTCTCATGAAAGTTCCTGGCGCATTTTGTTTCCTTGCAGCATTACCTTGCAGGCAAAGCCTCCAAAGGGTGTCTTGATAGAGTTATACAACTCGTCCTTAGGCTCAACCCTGGTCTGAAAGTAGGCATCACTGAGGTCAATCTTGCTTTGGAATTTGGCTCTGCCCACAGGGTTGAGTATGAGCTACTGATTAGGGATTGGGGCTTCGTCCTTCTTAGTGTTCTTTTCCAGTAGCGAAGGTCCACTAACAGTCTTATTCTGCCATCAGGTTTCCCTTGAATGAACATGCTGGCGCCTTCTGGAGTCTGTGATTTTTAAAGTATCCCAGCTCTGATTTTTCCTCTATCCATGCCTAGAATTTAGGGATCAAATTTGGGGAGTCTTGAAGGATAGCATCTTAACATAAAGGTCTGGGTTCTTGATCATGATCTGGTAGTTAAAGGGCGGCAATGGTGGTAGGGTTTCAGGTATTTCAGTGACAAAAAACTGGGGGAACTTCAGGAGGAAATCTGGTATATGCTCCTGTTTAGCCATCGCTGAGCGAGGCTGGGTGCTGTTCCAATTGCAGTTTACTCTGACTTTGTAGTCAGGGAAGTAGAGGGTATTTTTCCAGCAGTCTATGACTGCTCCAAAGCCTATGAGGTCATCCATACTGCCTAGGATATCATAATCTTATACTGGAGTTACGCTCATGTGTACCTTGGGTACCTTTCTGCTACCAATTTCAATATCTATGATGCAGGAGTGATTGCTGCTTGATCTGGATCCATTGACAGCCATTTTTAGCGTTGTAGGCGTCTTCTTATTAGTATAAGGGATATTGTTTGTTGTAACAAAGCGATTGATATTTAGGATACCGCCAAAGGTTCCAGTGTCGGCTAGGACCCTGGCGGGTTTCTTGTTGACTAGCATTGTAAATTCTAATGCTTGAAATGGCCTGGCTGCTTCCTTTCGGGCGCCAAAAGTAGTCTTGTAAGTAATGATGGTATTCCTTCAATCCAAATCTTCTGTATCATCGCTTTCTGCCTCAGAGTGCTCTTCATCGCTATGGGGGTGTCCTGGGTGACAGTTACATGATTGGACTTGATTTCCTTCATTGGACAATCATTTGCCATATGTCCTGCTTCTCCACTGTAGTAACAGGCTCCTTCTCTCTTGTGTCGATCCATATCCTGCTGGCTTGGCTTCTTATGCTTGGAAGAGGTCCATTTTCTTGCTGGAGCTTTGCCTTTTCCAGTTGGCTAATAGCTGGTTTGATGTAGAGAGTTCTTAGCTTTGTTTGGATTATTTCGGGAGGTGCTGGAGGAGCTGCCGCTTCTCCCTTTGGCTCCTGTATTGAAAATTGTTGCATAATAACTCTCTGCCAGTTGGACAAGTTGATTCCAGGTATCGGTATCTCTTATCTGTGATTCCACATTTCTTCTGAGTCTGGGATCTATAGGATCCAAAAAGGGTTGTCTTTATGCCTAGTCTGATATTGAGTTTCTAGGCAGTGTTCCTCAGAGGTCTTCTAGTTCTCCAGCAATCTTGGAAATACTCGCGGGCTTGCCTCCTGAGGACTGTTGTATGTTCTGCCATTTGAGGTACAGATCATCTGTATTGGTTGATGCTTCAAAAAGCTGCTTAAAGCAATTCTTGAATTCTTGGAGGGAGAGTTGGTTCTCTTCAAACTCATCCATGAGGTTGAGGTAGGCACTATGTCCTCGCTCTTCTGTATAGGCACC
The DNA here is from genome assembly GCA_003316355.1 of Tuber calosporum. NCBI lineage: Eukaryota > Fungi > Ascomycota > Pezizomycetes > Pezizales > Tuberaceae > Tuber > Tuber calosporum. The sequence continues at coordinate 6,805 of QFET01000991.1, read as the reverse complement.
ATAGTAGTCCACTACATCCTCAGTGTCATCAAGGACATCATACTTGGATAAGTACTTCTTAATCTCCCTAAACCAGCGCTAGAGTTAGTCTGGTTGTAGATCTACGCCTTCTCCAGTGAACTTAGATGGTTGTGGAAGCTTGATCTTTGGTTTCGTGGATTGGTTTGGAGCGTCGGCCGTCGTCCTAGATGCCTTCGGAGGTGCTGGCGGGTGTCTGGGAGTTTCTTGTTCTTTCCCTTTTCCTTGAGGTACTGGTGGTAGTCTAGAGGGTCCTGGGGAGTCTGGGCATCCGCCAGGTCATGTCTCAGTTCTTGAGGGTAGTCCTGAGTGTGGTAGGCCTTCAAAGACGGTCTCCAAGATGCTTGTAGTTCTTGGTCTCGATTCCAGCGCTGTCACTGCTCTCTGGCTTTCCCTTTTGACAATTTGCTCTGCTGTAAGGTCCTTTTCAGAGTCTGTACCACGGTCTCCTGGTTGTAGTAAACTTTGTCTAGGTATAGGTGTATCGTCAACTTCTCCTTCGGGGTCTGTGTCTGGGTTATTCCCAAGTCTGCTGGGAGGTCTGGATATCCTTCTAGACCTAGTGGTCTGACCTCTTCTGTCTGTAATGATGAATGTAGCACCTGAGCCAGGAGTCTCTCACTGCCACTCCTGCTTCTAACTCGTTATCAAGAACAGAGAATGGTGATCAATCCTACCCACTGTTCTCAATCCTGAGAACCAGATATCACCTGCTTAGGCGAAAACTATGTAACAGGTGCTAGCCTGTGAAAACGGTTATACAATAGAGCCTAAGCGGTAGCCTGCTATCACTATGGTATATAAGGGAGACCTACTGAGAGGTGAAGACAAGGGGAGTATAATAGAATGGTTTATAGAACGATGGGGAACAATAGGATGGCCGTTCAACCAAGTGTATTCACTGTCTAGGCATCTGTCTCAAGTCTGATGTCTCCTGCTAGCTAGGAGACCACTCTTAAATAGATGAAATCTTTCCTGCAAGAGCTGAGGCTCAGGAAACACACAACTACTATCATTACCGGTGGGTGTACAGCTAACGGAATCCTGTGGCCCTGCCAGAGTCATGGAAAGCCGTGGGCTTGCCCACAACACTGCCTCTATCCTACCGCCAGGATTCATGACCTGTTCCTTCCCTTAGAACTCCGGGAGCACAATCCTGACTATCCACAAAAGCATACAATAATCAGGGCGCCGGAATCTAGAGATTCGGGTAGTGAAATCAAATAGAAAAGAAATCAAATCAAATGTATGAAATCAGATAAAGGAAAGGCTAACGAGAGTGGGAATAAGGGTACCGGTACATGTACACATGTTTTACATAGGGAGGTGGCTACTTTCCAAATTGCAGATTGACCCTACAACCTGGCGGTATTCGAACGACCCTGGTTGTTAAGTCCTAGCACTAAAATCGATTAGGAAAGCAACAAGATTACATACGACAGTGAGTGGTTATTACAGTCTAGAATGAAAGCTCGCTCCCACTAGACCTAGTCCGGGAGGCAGAAACCTAGAACATAATTTGACTATGCAATACTCCAAGATCCAGGCCAAGGACACATAACAGAAAAATATATTAAGATTTTGTGAAACTGCTAGAATCTCCACCAGTGGGTCAGCAAAGGCGGCAGGACACAACCTGTATACAAGCAAGATGATTACGATCAGTGCAAAAGAACTAGCAAATATCAAGACAGGAATACCTATAGGACTACATGCTGGCACCTAAAGGTGGATAGCACTATGAAGCAGATTGACAGTTAAACCTTGCATTATGGTCAATGCAGGGGTCATTGATGCCGCCCTCATTGTGACAATCTAAGTGGCTCTGGTTAACCTAGAATCATATGAAAATAAAGTTGAATCAGGAGACTGTATAGCCCAATTGTGATATGAAGCGATTGTCAAGAACAATACAGAGAAGTAGAGCAATTGGTTCCAACAATGAGAGGCAAATCAGTCTTTGGAAGTACTGACAAACTAAAGTTCCCAAGAATTTATATTAACAAGATCTCCACTACATCGTTCTGCAAGTTCTACGTACTAGGGGAAGTCTATTCAATCCTCAAAAGGGATTATCTGGCAAACCAGCCCTGCAGGATCGTAGCTGTCAATATCACTACTCAGTTAGCCATCCAGACTAAGTAAGCACTAGAAAAACAGAATGCACAAATCAGTATTCCAAAGGAATATTACCACTATCATGACATGTTCAAAGAAGAAGAAGGAACTCAACTGCCCACACACAGACCAAAGGTTGTCTTAGAAATTAGGCGAAGATAAGGAGAAGCACTAACAACAAGAAAGTTATACTCTTTGAGGGAAAAAGAGCTCAAAGAACAAAGATGATATATCTGCTTGAACAAAAACCGTTGATAGATCAGGGACTATTAAACAAATGGGGGATCACCAATACTCTTGGAGATAAAAAAGGGCTGTAATTTAAGATTGTCCGTCGACTACCATCGACTCAAAAAAGTTACTTAAGGAGACTAATACACACTTCCCCTATTTGGAGAAGCCTTAGATAGGCTCAGGACTGCCAAAGTCTTCACAAAACTGAATACTAGCAACGCCTATCATAAGTTTCAAAATCGAGGGTTGCGATGAATCGAAAACCACCTTGATAGGATAATACGACATATTCGAATATATTATCATACCATTCGATTGAAGAATTACCCAGCAGCTTTTTAAAAATGGGGTAACAGGATCTTGAGTTGATACTGTAACATATATTGTATAGCGGACCCTTACGATATCCTACAATATTCGGAAAAGATAGAACAACTTTGGACTCATGTGTACAAGATTATGGAAGCATTAAGTAAAGAAAGACGGACCGTCCTACCTTCTCAATCCGAATTCCATAATTAACAAACAAAATGCTTAGGGTTTATTGTCATTCAAGCTGGAGTCGGTCTTGATTTAGTCAAAAATCAGGAAATCTGGGAATGGTAGCCATCAGAAAGTAAAACAAGGCATTCAATATTTTAAGGGGTTCTGCAACTTCTATCCTTATTTCCGACAAAGGTTTAGCCAAATAGTCAAACCCAAATATAAACCTAGAAAAATGGAGCCAAATGGAATTAGACAAATAAACGACCAATGGCATTCGATGAACTCCCAAGATGACTTACCTCGCTCACACTTGCTGTAGATTATGATCCAAGCCTGGAAATTTGGATTGAAACAAACGCATAAAAATAATTTTGCTCTGGCATACAATCGCAAAAGGGAAAGAAGGAAAATGGCCATAATAGAGTCCTAGTCAAAAACGAGGTTGCCCGCAGACTGTAATTACACCATTCAGGACAAAGAAACCAAGCAATTGTCCAAACCCTAAATCAAAGAAGATCGTATGCATATCGAAGCAAACACTGCCTACTAAATCTGACCGACAATGAGAATTTGATACCCTTGGCCATGACCATGAAAGTCAATGACTGGCAAAACTGCCGAACCAATTCACATACCTATTACGATATCCAGAAACGATATCGTATATGGAAAGATGTAGGAAACCCAGATGCTGTTACATGAGGAGCTGAAGACATGTCTGGTAAACGAAATGAAAGGATTCTGTATAAATAGAGGATTTTATTACCTACAGAATATTACATGGAAGCCAAGGAAGTAGTCTAATTCATCGAAGAAGACTTAGAGATCTACGAAGCAAGCAATACTGACAAACAGATAAAAGATAGCCACCAAACTATAGAAAGAGGAGACAAGGAGATGAAAGGAGTGACCGTAGGAGTGTGCCTATGGAAAAATGTATACCTTTGGTATTAAAGAAACATTTGTGTTCCAGGAAAAGAAAAAAGTAAGAACTGTGATTAAACGAAAAAGCCATGATGAACCATCTACTGAACATTAAGGAACAAGCTGACTATAGTGCTCCTGACACTGCAATACTACTGGCCACAGATGCTCAAGGATATCAAACGATTTGTCAAGAAATGTGACACCTATCTTAGGACAAAAGCGATATAACATGCACTATAAGGGCCATTGCATACCAATGGACGACCATACCAACTATGTAAATCAATAGCAATGGATTTGATCACTGATCTTCCAGAATATGGAGATTATGACGCCATCTTGGTGGTAAGTAGCCAGCTGGGCAAGATACGTTATTTTATACCTAGTATTAAGGATATGAATACCAAAGAGTTGGCCAGGATATTCTTGAGGGAATTATGCAGACTTTATAGGCTACCATGAGAGATCAGTATAGATTGGGCAATAATGTTTAGATCAGACTTATGGAAGGAACCTGCTAGATCAGGGATATTTGAAAAAAATTGGGTACAGCCTTCCACCCTCAAACGGATGGCTAAACTGCAAGGACCTATGGTATCCTGGAGCAAAACCTGTGTCCCTATATCAACTATCAGCTGGACAATTGGTTAAAACTCCTCCTTATTTAAGAATTTGCATACAACAATGGAAGATAAGAAACAATTAATGTCAAACTATCTTACCTGAAATAAGGACAACATCCAAACAAGGAGCCCATTGGCCATACCATAAAAGAGGAAACCGAAAATAAGGATGAGATGGGTCAACTGCATGATGTCCAACGTCAAGAAATGGTCCGTGTATAATTGAAACAGAAAAAAAACTTTCTTGAGCACTGGATACCTGATGGAAAACTCAAGTCCAGAAACATAGTTTGGCTAATCCCGAAATATATCCGGGCCACCATACCATCTAAAAAACTGTACTATAATAAAATCAGACTATTCAAAATTGTGGTGCAGGGGGGGTCAAGTACCGATAAATTTGCCTTACGACACTAGATACGGGTGCATAATACCTTCGACATCTCTGTACTAGAACGATATCAAGACAAGTAGTTTCCCTTACAGAAATTAGTACCTGCGCATCCTCTAGAGATGGAAGGAGAAAGGGAATACGAAAACATAGAGATTATCGACTCTGCTCTACATAGAGGACAACTACAATGCAGAGCTAAGTGGATGGCTACCCACCAAACCTTGATAAAACTTGGTAATGGCCAGAAAGCTTCGATCATGCCAGAATTGTCTTTGATCCTTTATAGAAGCAGTACCTAGCAAGCACAGAGTGGGAAACAAACAAGATTGAACCAAAAACACAAGAGATAGCAAGGATGGGACCCAGTGAGGGCCGAGGCGATAGCCTAATGCCTATCTTACCAATCAGCCTCCAAATGCAACTCAGGAAGAGAGCCAACGGCAGGCAGATGAAATGCTCTTTCGTGGACTGCTTGCTTTGAGGGTAACTGCAACATTCATTTTTACAATAAGGTAGTAGGGAATTGGTTCCTAAAAAGGCCAAAAATATGCAGAAAACAAGGACAAGGGCAGGAAACGTCCTGAATCCACTGCTTCAAGGACACCTGCCGTGCACATCGACACATTACAAATAGAATCAGGCTACTAGCCAAGATGGACCAAAGATGCAGCTCCCATAAATCAGAATAATGCACGCATCCGAAATTGAAAAATAATTGTGAGGACCTAGTTTTGGGGATCAAAGTGCGGAATTGTTAAACCAATACATCTACCAATATCGAATGTCTGGAATGAGAAACTATGTGGTTACGAGAGCAACTTGAAAATGCCACAGCCACAATAGTGGCACAGAGGAGGTACCTACACACCTATTAAAAAAGTGATCACCCATAGGCATCAAGATATCAAAACGGCAAATATCACGTTGTAGGATATTAGAAGGAAATGTCAACACGCGGAACACCAAGTATGTAACCAGAACAAGCTTTCACACGTCTTTGGAGAAAGCATGATATGGGATGGATGTTTAGCCTCATGCGACTCCGGGTTGTGGGAGAAAGGAGCTAATGTCATTATAGTTGACTAAGTAAGGCAGGTTTTCTCATGACTCATGGCTATCAGTCATAAGGGTTGGAAACTTCGCGCAATAACTCATTAAGAGTTGTGGGGTATCAGCTGATGTACATTAGTCGAAACTTTGTTATTTTGTGAATTGTTGATGGTGCATATCACTCAATTTTGTGAAGCATATAATATAATGGGTTTCGCACATGACTCACAATATGACTCATGGGCTTTATGCATGTGACCACTGTGGTGCACATGACCTGTTTTATGACTTTTGATTGGTTTTGGTACGTTGGCCACTTTACTCAACAGAGTCAACTGCTGTATTTGATCCTCGGACTCAATATAAGTAATAGAGGTCATGTGACTCATAAGGTATGATATAAAAGAGTTATAGATGACTGAAGAGTGCCTATATAAGGACCTCAAAGTGGCCTGTTGCTAGTACTCTTAACACCAGCATCTAAGTTTGTTCCGCTACAAATACTTTACCTCTTTACGGTCCCACTGCTTAATTTGCAGTGTGATGTTACAAACCTATCCTTAGTCTGCCGGACAAGGCACACTATCTTCTTTAACAGCAACAGGTAACGATACGTACCGCTCGTCATACCGTTCTTCAGGTCTCGTAGCCTTATGTCGCCCAGGGAACGCTGAGTCCTTCCACTCCTAGCCCGTGCGACTGCTTCTTAGCGATACGTTCCTCGAATCACCTTTCAGTCGGTGATGTAAACGGATGGTCGTAATAAGAGTAAAGTATAGATTGAACTAATAGGTAAAATATAATATAGGAAGTAACTTAGGTGGTTGCGTGAAGAGCTAGCTATCTGTCTCAGTGACCCTCCTTATATATGCGCTCTTCCCACAACCCTAACCCTAGTGACTTTACCATTAGTCACCTCTTTACTATGACTGCCGTGTGAGTCATAGTATAACAA
>QFET01000990.1:0-26457 GCA_003316355.1 Tuber calosporum | reverse complement strand
ATTAGATGTACGGATAAGTAGCTCTGCATCTAGGGGATCTACCCGTATTTGAACCCCTACACCGAATAGACCCCCTGGCCCTTGGGCCCTCTGGCACAGGATAAGTACCGATGGGGCATGTGGCCCAGTGGTGTGCGGTGCGGCACCAGGCGGTGGGATGCGAGATTGCTTCTAAATCGCATCTGGTATTGTGCTCGCATTGATCACTGTGGTGTCCAACAACATTGGGTATGAGTACAGTCGCACCTCGCTATCCCAGGCAGGCATATCTAAGAGGTCCTTCTGGCAGGGTGAGGAATTCGGTACACCGGGCTGTTGTACATCACTGGTGCCGCACGGGATGCCTAAGACCTTGGTCTTGTTTGGCGAACTTGCCAAACTAAACCTTTCTTGGGCTGATGTCGCAATTTACAGGGATTCTCGTGACAGACTTGAGATGGTGAACATCAAGAGGAAATACGGCACTGAATATAGCTGGGGCCTGTTTCCATCTCATGTGGTATCCGTAGGCTATTGTGGACGCCAAACGGAAAGCATGGTACTACAGGAGGTTAAAGAAGAAGGGCATTGTTGTGCGAAAGGTCGGTGGGGATAACCCCACCACCCCACCACCACTATCGATTTTGTCGGGAACAGGCGGTGAGCCCGTTTAACCCTGCTCCCATTTCCTCCCATCTGTACTGGGTTTATGCCTACTGTAACTGGCTTCCACATACCTGCTCTTGAGCTTGCCCGCTTGGGCTCCGTAGTAGTCTACAAAGGGGGACAGCGTTACGATCCCACAAGGGCCATGTTAGTTCCCATTAGAGCCCCTCTCCCCTTAATCCGTGTTTATTTCATTTCATGTATTTCTGCAATCTAGGAGGGTATTCCAATCTGGTTTACCTATGGTGTCTTAAGGCCCTGGCCGCCTCTCTCCAGGTAGTGCACAGTGGAATCCAGCTTCGTACTTCTGCCGGGCTATGTCATAGGCCGGAGTCGTGGTTAGCCCCTACCGGCACTACAGGGACCAAGCTAGATAGATATCTAACCTTCACCATCTCCACCTTAGACCTTGTTGGAGTATGATACTATATCTATATTTATTGTTCAAAATGTGAATGCCAAAGGCACAATCTATTCTATGTGGATAATACTACGCAAGTGCGAAGGGTGTTGCGTGGCACGCCAAGCGAGGCGGCAGATAGTAGTAGAGCAGATTCTTAGGAGTTCTGGTTCCTAATTCTCTAAGCGAGGTGGGGAGTAACTGCTATATTTATACAGAAGTGATAACCCATATAAGCGAGAGAAATATAGGGAAACAAATGTAAGAAACATAAGTGCGAACATAGTTTGACACTGAAATCCTGCCAAGAAAATCCCAATAAATATGCGTAAATCTAAGATGGTGTGAGCGAAATATTAGGAATAATTATGAGATAATATGACCGAGATTGATGCATAAACCATGCATAATCAAGAGTGAAAACCTGAACACCAGATAAGAAATAAACACAAGAAAATTCCCAATACTATCCTGAAATAATAATGAAATACCCAATAATATGTCCTAGCTGTAGTAATGTAAGCAGTGTACAGGTAGAACCGAAACACAAACTAAGTATAAGATATATATGGTAGTATCATGAAATATACATAGGAGATAAATGCAAATTTCAACACTTCCCCACATTATCTAGAGCCCAATAGTTTAACCATTCGCTCATATGCCCGCTTCTCTAGGAATTTGGTACCGATGTCGAAGCGTTGATTAACTGATTCAACCTTAAGGAGAACGAACAGATTATTGCTTAAAGCTTCTCGAGTGATGAAGTAATCGACGACGATGTGCTTTATTCGAACTTTAATCTGGTGGTTGACAGCAAGAAAATTTGCAAAGGTATTATCAGCGTGCATAGCGATAGGAGCGTGTAGGTAAAGGTCATGGAGACCTTTAATAATCCTTCGGATATGGCGGGTACCTAAAGACATCGCAACAAATTCTGCTTCGGTAGTTGATTTTGCGACGGAGAAGTGTTTCTTTGAGAACCAGGAGCTACAACAGTTATTAAATTGAACTATGTAACCGGAGGTAGACCTTCTGGTATCAATACATCCTGCAAAGTTAGCATCAACATAAACATCGATAGCGTTTGTTGTAGTTTGAGGATAAGATAAGCCAAGATTCCGAGGACCGTTAACGTATCTGAAGACGTGTTTTGCGACTTTGATGTGTTCCTCGGTAGGGCAAGAGGAAAATTGTGTGACATATCAAATAGTATAAGCCAGGTCGGGTCTTGTGCTGGTAACTAGATACCAGAGGGATTCTATCATCGATTGGTATAGTGTAACTTGATCTTTAGGTTGTTCCTTGGTCTCTTTCGTATGTATAATGCCTTTTGGTAAGGGTGTGGATACCGTGTTTGAGTTAGTCATTCCAAAATGAGAGAGGATGGTTTCAATGTAAAGTTCCTGGGTAAGAGCAATACCTTCTACTGTCTAGGTGTTAAGAGGCTTCCCCAAGGTCCGAAATCTCAAATGCCATTTTTAGGTCTTTGCTGAGAGTCGTCAGGTAGGGGGTATTGGCCAAATATATTTCAATGTCGTGAAGATTGAGCGAGATATAACAGCCACGGTTGTTGTGGATGAACATGCAGGGGTCTTGGTGTGATGTGGTAAAATCTTGGGAAGATAAGAATTTTGCGAAGAGAGCATACCATTCGTTCACAGATTGCTTAAGTCCGTAAATGCATCAGTTAAGTTTCCATACTTTGTCTACATCACAGAACCCTGGTAGCGGTCGCATGTAAACTTCTTGTTTTATTTTACCGTAAAGGAAAGCGTATTTGACATCAAATTGTCGAGGTCGCTACTTGTTTCCGGCTCATCTCGCTAGGAGGAGTCGGAATGATTCATATCGAATGACGGGAGTGAAAGTATCTTGCAAATCAAAGCCCGGGGCTTGAGAGAATCCTTGGGCAACGGCTCTTGCTCGAAATCTTTCTTAAATACTGTCTGCATTCTTTTTGGTTTTGAAGACCCACATACTTCCAACGACATTACGCCCCACTGGTTTATTGACAACTTGGAAGGTTGTATTCTTCTTTAGCGTGTTGATCTCATCCTTCATAGCCAATGTCCAGTTTTCCGTAAGTGAGCTCTTTACAGCTTGGCGGTAGGATGTAGTATCCTCGTCAGGAATTTCGTCATTATGATGTCTGGCGTGGTGTCCAAGTTGTTGCTTGTAAGAGAAATGTAGGCGATTGGAGATCCTTCCTGATGTCCTAAATCGCTGAGCGGGTCGTTCAGCTTCCTCATGTTGTTGCTGCTGGTGTTGATCCGCTACCGGTGGGGTCATGGGTCTCTCTGGTAAGGTTGGAGAGGGTGATCTAGGTGGGGAGTCAGGAGCGCTTTCAGTCCTAGCAATTCCTTTGTTAATTGGTAAATTGTTTTGTCCATTATGGTCCTGGTCCGTTGGCTAGTCTAGTGTAGCCAGTAGAAGGGATGGTAGGTAGAGAGTTGTGTGTGTTCTTTTGGCAACGAGTGGTTCCATGGGTTGTCCAATCGGTATTATCTTCTTGGTCGTTCAATGGATCTGCCCAGATTCCCAAACTTTATATTCTGATAGAACATATATGCGGTATATTTGAAGGGAGGAGGTGTATCCGATAAGGTATTATTCGATTGCCCAGGGTAATAGTTTCGTTCCTGATTTTCTCTTCTCCTCTGGTAGGTGAACGAAAGATTTAGTTCCGTAGGGGCGTAGGTGGTTAATCGACAGTTTCTTATTGTAGAGAGATTCATAGGGCATTGATTTTCCTATGGATTGGTTAGAGAGTCTGTTCCGAAGCTAGACGGTGGTTGCGATTGCTTCGGCCAAATAGCCAGAGGGAGGCCTGTCAATATAGAAAGAGTAGCGGTAATAATCATTCGGTGGTATCATTCGGCGATGCCATTAGATTCAAGAGAATAAGGAGGGGTACGGTCATGTGTAATACCATGCTTCTCTAAGAGTGTCAGCATAGGGGCATTAACATACTCGCCTCCGTTATCTGTTCTGAATCTTCTGATGATGGCATTATCTTGGGTGTGGCGAGCAAGGATGAAACTGGTAAACACTTTGACGGTGTCGGATTTAGCATGAACAGGATAAACCCAAGCGTATCTAGTGCAGTCATCAATGAACGTAACATAGTAGTTGGAGTTACTGAAGGATGTCTATGAAAGTATTCCGCTAAGGTAGGAGTGAATTAACTCGAAGGGAGTGTCACAGCACTGGTCTGGTAATGTTAGTGTAGGTTTTCTGTTAGTGCTTTTAAACATGATGCATGTTTCACATTGCCAATCTTTAGGAACTTTAGGGATGGGATCATCGTCAGAGTAGTTGTTGTTCTTGAGGTAGTCAGGCGAGAGATGTCCAAGGGCTTCATGCCACTATTGGTAAGTCATCTTCATTGCCGACTCTTCCTCTTCTTGTACAACATAATCTTGTCCGTCAAGTCTTTACCAGATAACCTCTGTTTTATTTTCCCTAAGAATATTCATATCCGGTCTGGAACTAGCTAAAGAAAAACCTTTACCGTAAGAAACAATTACACACCACAATAACAAATTACATAAACCCAAACTTGGAACCCAAAGAACACATTCAAGGTAGACAGGAGACACATGACCAGTAGATGTTTAGGCCAAGATGTTGACTGTACTATGGCCGCATGACTCTATTACGGAGTCATCGCCTAACCCAATGGTGCCTTACTCAGTCTCGATGTTTATAAGAATGTCTAAATTATTTGTCATGTGTGAGCCTGCGCCTGTATCTATAACCCATTGAGGGTAGGAAGGTTTATTGGTAGTGCTTCGGAGGGAGGATAATATACTGATCGGCTTGGGAGTTTCTTTCTTTTCGATCTTAGCTCTGTAACTGGCTTTTCCTCCTTTCTTCTTCTGGTTTGCGGCCTTGAGTTTTGAACACTCATTCCAAGTATGTACATCGCTGCGAGCGGTAGGGTAGTGCTTTTTGCAGTAGGTGCATTCCTTGGTAGGGGCTGACCAACCCTATCGGGGAGGTTCTGTCCTTCTTTCCTTTCCTTTTCCCTTAACATCACTGCGTTTATACACTTTATTATCTGCCGAGCTACCAGGGGAGGGAATTTTCAAGTCTAGCAATTTATGATAGACATGATGGTAGATAAGGTACTCCTTAGTTTGTAGGTTATCGACAATATTATTCATCGATTCAAGAAGGGAACGGAGGAGTAGAGCTGCCTGAGCCGCAGGTGACTCTAATACTTCCTTAAAGCAAAAGGTAGTTTGTATCGGTAGGTAGAGGAGGAAGAGGAGCAGCGTAGTTGAATTCCATTCCATAAGGTATCATAGGTATTGAGGTGATCGAAGATGGGTTCCAAAGTATTGTACATGGAATTGAAGACTTTATTGAGTTGGTCGAAGAAGGAGGAGGTATTTTCTCTAGCAAATTTATCCTCAGAGATGATCCATATTTGGGTAGGAGTTTTATGGGTTGTTAAGAGGGGTAACAATTGGGTTTCAATGGTGTGGAGAAAGTATGTCGCCGCATACTGGTATCTGTCGCGAAAATTATCTAGATTGTCAAAGTCATTTTCCTCATCGTAATCATCTGCAGTCTCTTCCTCAGTCACAATTTCCAAAAGTTAAATAATTCTAAGATATATATAGAATATTCTGGCCATCATTGATATTTTTTGGCACCGGTCAGTTTCGGGACGGAGTTGAGTATGTATGCACGAGCAATACCCCGGCGTGAACTGTGGATGTTCCAGTCTTGAGGAACGGGAGTAAACATAGGTGGTCCCGGTGCAGCAGGTGGGGCGGTGGAGGAGTTTCTGGAGGTGAGGAGGAGTGAGGCGGACGTGGTGCAGGTCTTTTTGATGCATTGCGTCAAAGGAAGGCTGAACGAGCAGGTGCACCAGTAGGACGAGATGGACGGCCGGTAGGTTGAGGGAGTGAAACGATGGGACGATGTGGAGGTAGAGCAGGATATGCAACAGTAATGGATTCTTGGATTTCCTCTTCTTCTTCACTGTGTATTCCTCCAAGTTGAGCTGCTGAACCAGTTTGTGACATTTTGGGGGTAGAAATTTCTCGCTCAGAAGATGGGTATCTCTTTCAGCACTTACTTCAACCTGTAATAATGATAGCTGTTCCCTCAACCCAAACTCACTCAAAGCAAGCATCCTTCCCACTCAAAGCAAGCTTGCTTCCCACTCAAAGCAGGGTGTAATTAAGGGTCTTGGTATGTGGCACAACACTTTTGTTTTACAGGTTGAAGGTTATTGGAGGGAAGAAAGGAATTAGGGTTGCAATGGGGGAGGAGCTTCCTTTTAAGAGATGTAAAAGGGGGGTAGCACTGAGGAAATACCCAGTAATTTTCCGTTTCCGATGCAACAGTTGCTAAGGTAGAGAGGTAAGGGACACTTTCAACCGCTTGCTTCGTAGTGAAGGAGGAATAAGTTGAACTGTTGGGTGAAGTGTGTAAGAGTATTTCTTTTAGAGTAAGAAGGGCCTGGGCTCATAACCTGTTCAAAATGTGAACGCCAAAGCCACAATCCATTCTATGTGGATAATACAAGGTAAGTGCAAGGGGTGTTGTGTGGCACGCTAAGCGAGGAGGGAGATAGTAGTTGAGCAGATTGGTAGGAGTTCTGGTTCTTAATTCTCTAAGCGAGGTGGGGAGTAACTGCCATATTTATACAGAAGTGATAACCCATATAATCAAGAGAAATATAGGGAAACAAATGTAAGAAACATAAGTGCGAACATAGTTTGACCATGAAATCCTGCCAAGAAAATCCCAATAAATATGCGTAAATGTACGATGGTGTGGGCGAAATATTAAGATTAATTATGAGATAATATGACCGAGATTGGTGCATAAACTATGCATAATCAACCATGAAAACCCGAACACCAGATAAGAAATAAACGCATGAAAATCCCCAATAATATCCTGAAATAATAATGAAATACCCAATAATATGTCCTAGCTGTAGTAATGTAAGCAGTGTACAGGTGGAACCGAAACACAAACTAAGTATGAGAAATATATGGTAGTATCATGAAATATACATAGGAGATAAATGGAAATTTCAACAAACTACAGGAAGAAAAACAGCACAGATTACCGATACTGTAATCTGACTTGAAACCTTGTTAGACAGTCTCCCTTCCGTAATAATTTCAGCCTATTCAGCCAAGCAGAGACTCCTAGATACCATAGATCACAAGCTCAACCGAGAAGTGAAACTACCTATCACTTCAAATACATTCTTTGACTAGCTTGTGGAGATACCGGAAAAGTGAGATGCACTTACTCACTCTACAGGATTCTATGGAAATCAAAATTGTCAAGGAAATACAACCTCTAATGTAGTTTCCCTACAAGCACCCAAGCGCCTCAAGAACAACACTCTGCGAAATCAACCATGGTTCCCCTGCAATACATCTCAGTATCAAGAGTATCTCAGGGAGTGAAGGATCGGCGCAGAAAAGACAATTGCTGTTACTATTGTGGAAAACATGGATACTACTCTAATAACCACTTTGAGAGGAAGAAGCATCGGAGTACTCAGCTGCCAGGAAATAGAGGGCCTGGCGGATCCAGGAGATGACATATCTCCGGAGAACATACAATACCTAAGAAGATTATCCCAATGCAAAGGAATAAGTCACAGTTACCACAAACTGTGCAGGACCAAGTGGAACTCAATCTCAAGCCCATGAAGCATACATCTCCATTAATTGCCTCAAAGAAATGACCTTAATTCGATAAAAGAAGCATTAGAGACAACTTGTTATCAGGAAAGTTTGACACTACCTACCAAATCACTACCAGAGACCTCGAGACTACTATCTACCTGAATATGGCAGTTAAAGGATAACGCTCTGCAATCAACTATGTGGTAAAACCTGACATACAGATTGACAAGGAACGCAGCGATATCTCTGTAGCCCTAGTCGGTTCCCTCGACAACTGTGATAGCTTCCTAGGAATGCCTTATCTTACTGCACACCATATTGTAATAGATTGCGGAAAATCTATTATCATCTTCCCAGATAAAGGAATCACTTTGACATGCAAGAAAGCAACACAAGCAGTATTTTCAGCCATGAATGAAGTAGAGACTGCTGACTTCATTTCCGAGTTTCCTACTGTATTCCCTGGCAAGAAAACAGCTGAATTACGACCCTTGAGACATGTTAACCACTACCTACAGCTGAAAGACACAATCTCGGAGCATAATCTAAGAATCTTGACAATCCCTGACAAGATCCTGACAGTATACAAAGCACTAATCCAGGACTGGCAACCCCAACGAATTATTTATCCAAGCGAGGAAGCCAACTCAGTCAATATAGTCTCAAGGTTGAAACCAAATGGCGAAATCACCCTGCTTACAGACCTTGTATCACCAATAATATTACTATCAAGGACCATGGAGCGATTCCCAACTGAGCCATGATACTGAGAACTGTTGCCGGAACAAAGTTCAGATCCACCATAGACCTAGCAAACTGGTACTTCCAAACTTGAGTTCTCCCCAGCGATTAGAAATTCAACTCTATCAAGACACCCTATAGATCCTTTGCATCTAGAGTTATGCTGGAAGGAGATGCTAACACCCCTGCTACAGGTATGAGAGTTATAGAGTTTGTCCAAGATGGATTTATTAGAAAATTCATTAGGGCATACATGGATGATATTACCATCCACTCAGAAACAGTTGATGACCATTTTTCGCATATGGGATCAGTCTGAGGAGAACTGAAGAAGCACTAAATCAAAGCATTGCCAGTCAAGTGCAAATTCTTTGGCAACAAGCTCTCACTCCTAGGACATGTTATTGATGAGAGAGGTATTCATGCAAACCCAGAAAAAATTGGATCTAGGCAAGACTTTCCCATACCGAAATCAAAAAAAGAAGTTCAGACCTTTATTGGAGTTGTGATATATCATGCACAATTCCTCCCATACCTTGCCTCCACCACTGCACCCCTCTTGTAGCTAATTTCCCAAGAAGTGTTTGAATAACGACTACTACATGAGGAAGCCTTCAAACAGGTTAAGCGCCTGGCCAAGGAGACAATTCTGCTACATCCTATCTCATATGGGACATCAGCTGATCCAATATACCTCCTTACTGACACTTCTAAAGTTGGATAAGGAGCATGTGTTAGCCAAGGACCCTCACCCGAGAAAGCATACCCTGCAGCATTCCATTGCTGAAAGTTTGCAATTAGTCAACTGCATAACACGGTCTATGAATTCGATCTTTTGGCCTTTGTAGATGCTATTCGGGCATTCTATCAGATTCTGTATAGTACCGAGTTCAGAGTTGTATCTGACAACAAGGCACTAACCCTTGTCCTGAAACAGACTGACCTCCCTTACTGCCAAACTAGATAGCACATGTTGATTCAATCTTATGATTTCGATATCATACACAAACCTGGCAAATAAAATGTACTTGCAGATGCACTATCAAGGATCTATGAAGACTACCCAGCTGAAGAAGACAAAATACTTGAAGATGCTACAGAGAAGAAGCCTATAAAGACACCCTAATCCGCAATAAATAGTGTATCAAAACACTTCCTCAAAATTGCCCATGCCCAATACCCTTCTTCTTCCCTCACTCTTCAAGTACCCTCTTACATCTTTACTCCTGAACACCACTCTATCTGGAATTCTCATCATGGGACAAGGTCAACCCCATCTAGCTCCTGACAGGGGATGCACTACCTAGATTGTGGTCAACAAGCTATGCATTAAGCAACAGATTCCCTCGAGCTTGCAACTAATGCCATTCCAGGTTGACAAATCGTCAAGACCTCCTCCTATATCTGCCACCCTCAAGTGCCATCCCAAGCCACAGTACTCATTTATCGAGCTAAAGCTCAAATATCATGCCTTACAACTACAATTTACAATCCTCTAGGAGATATGGACCCACCACTGTATCCAGATGCTATCACAAACTGCTTTAAACAAATCCATGATTCTATCACCCAACTGGAATCCCTTGCAGTCACCACCTTCGGATATTTTGCCCCCAACATTACACCTACTGAACCTGACCCTTCCCTCTACACCTTTCCTCCAACCTTGTCTCCACTCATTATCCCAAGTGCATAGTAGAGCACAGATGGGCTAATCCTCCTCCCCTCCACGATAATGATAGCTATCCAGTTTTTCATACAGTTAATGATAAGGGAAAAGAAAAAGAAATAGCAGATATCAACCCAGGAAGGGATCTACCTACCGCAGAGTCACCTGTCGAATTTGATGCTTGTTTCCTTGATCAGCCCTCTTCACAGCTTGACCTTTGCACTTTTCAGCTTACCAACTACATGCAAGGAAAGTGGTACGCTAGCATTCGAAATGCTGACCACAATGACCATCTCCTTCTGGTAGTTACTAAGGCAATTGGCCCCCCTGACTAGCTCTTAAATGATGGAGTTCAGGTCAGAAAGGAATTGGATGACAGTAGAGACTGTCCTTATATCCACTATGAAGTAAGCTATGAAGGTGCTAACATCAGAAGTGAAATTGTCTGCATTACCCATGAATAAATGGCATATATGGGTTAGCATAAATGTTTTGAATATGCCTCAAGACACTTCTACTGGCTCTCCATGAGGAACAATTTCAAAGACTATATCCATATATGCCACCTATGCAAGCTCAACATGCCACCTACCACAGTCCCTGAAGGATGAGTCACCCCCCTCCATGTCCCCTGACAGCTATTCTTGTCTCTTGCAATTGACTTTGGAGGACCATTCTCTTGTGATTACAAGCTTGAACTCATCATGGTAGTCTTGGATCGATTTAGTAGCTTCACCTACCTCTAACCAGTATCTCAGAACATTAAAGCTATTGAAACTGCACACACTCTCATTGAGCGTGTTTTGTCCATTCTTAGATTCCCAACCTCCCTAGTCTCTAACAGAGTCCTCAAGTTTACCTCATGCTTTTAGACACAGCTTATAGCTAATCTCAATGTTTATCACAACATGCAACAGTTACACATATGGGATATGGTACTAAACTTTCAAATCGAAAGATGTGATTGTATATAGTGCCGAGAGGTAACTATATTGGCTACAACTGTCACAAATCGTGACTTAGCAATATGGAATGTTTCACATGACTCACGATTTGTGAGATCATTTATGAGTATGATGTTTGCTTTGATTTATTGGTTCATGACTCACAATTGTGAGGTCATATGATGTTATGACTTTTGCACCTGACTACAAGTATGAGTCAGGGGTTTCACGCATGTGACGCGATTAGCGCACATGATCTTTTATGGAAATTGGATACTAGGGTGATTGTATACTATGACTCAAATTGTGAGTCATAGGACGTTTGTTATACTATGACTCACACGGCAGTCATAGTAAAGAGGTGACATATAGTAAAGTCACCAGGGTTAGGGTTGTGGGAAGAGCACCTATATAAGGAGGGTCACGGACACAGATAGCTAGCTCTTCACGCAACCACCTAAGTTACTTCCTATGTTATACTTTACTATTAGTTCAATCAATACTTTAATCTTATCACGACTATCCGTTTATATCAGTGGCCGAAAGGTGATTTGAGGAACGTATAGTTAAGGAGCAGTCGCAAGGGCTAGGATTGAGAGGCCTCAGCGTTCCCAAGGCGACATAAGGCTACGAGACCTGACGAGCGGTGAGAACAGCGGTACGTATCGTTACCTGTTGCAGTTGAAGATGATAGTGTGCCTTGTCCGGCAGACTCGGGATAGGTTTGTAACATTTGGTTGCGTCTTTTACGACACTTAACGAATACAAAACGGATTCACCTACAGATACAGAAGTACCAGACTTCAACGACCCACAGACTTTCCTAGGACTACCAGAGGAACTTGGACACGCCTTAAGCGAGATATCGCGAGAGGGATCCCCGAGACCTTCAAGCCCGGTCACCCCGGAAGCAAGATCAAGATCAGGGTCTGTCAGCTCAGGAGCATCCCCAATACACAGAATGTCGGGGGTAGTAGGACCAGCGGACATGATAACTGTCACGAGAGAACAACCACAGGAGTTGATCAGAACGGTTCAGGATAATCGACAGGAACAGACTGTGCGGAGGCCAAAAATCAAAACCCCGGATACATTTACAGGCGACAGTACCAAACTGCGAGCATGGCTAGTCCAACCTGCAATGTACTACACAGCACTATGATGGGGGGAAAACGAAGACAGATTAAAAGTGGACTTTGCCAAATCCCTACTGAGAGAATCTGCAGGCAAATGGATTACGCCATATGTGGAAGGAAAAACCCCAGCCACATGGAATAACTGGGCAGAATTTCAAGCAACTCTACGCATTCAATTCGGCGACGTGGATGCAAGGGAAACAGCAAGAATAGAATCGAGAAACTCAAGCAAGGGAGCCGGAACGTGACTGATTTCTGGAACGAGTTACGACTATTGGCAACGGAGGCAGAATACGACGAAGCAACCTTGGGAAGGGCCTTCCTAAGGGGCTTAAACGAAGAAATTCAGAACGCATGGGGAAGGAGGGCTCAAGACTTCACGATGACTGAGGAAATGGAGGTATGGGCCATTAATCAGGAAAACCGCTTGGACGTTATCAAACAGGTGCAAGGAAGGTCAAAGACCAAAACATACGACAACGTCCAAAACTACGACGGCACCTTCAAGACCTAACGACTACAGCAGTCCGAAGGAGATCCAATGGACCTAGATGCGACTAGGCGAATACAAGCTCTTGACATATCAAAAACCGAATATTGGAGGAGAAGAAACAACAATCTGTGTATGGCATGTGCGAAGCCAGGACACATGATGAGAAACTGCACCAACCCGAAAGACGAGAAAGAATACCCGGCGAGGACAGTGAGTAGGGTTCAGAACCCACGATGGAAACAAAGAACTGCAATCCGCGAAATGGATCTCGAAACCGAAAAGAACGATGAGGAAAAAGACGACGGTCCCCAGTAAACGATGACCTGAGGGACAAGGGGAAAAAGAAACCCATCGAGATACGAAACTTCTATGCGGCACTAAAGAACACGGAATCACTGGAACACGAAAACGACTATGTCATGGTAAAAATGCGACTACATGGCAGAGACGAGATTATCAGCATCAACGGAATGATTGACTCAGGAACAACTGAGGACTTTATTGATAAGGAGGTATGCGAAAAGTACGGCATGCCTATGGCGAAAGCCAAACAACAACGAGAAATTTACCTGGCGGACGGCAAGCTCAGCGCGATGGGTTCAGTTACTCATACGACGACAGTACCTATGGACATCGGTAGCCATAGGGAAATGATTACCTTCCAAGTGGCAAATTTACAAAACCATGAAGCAGTTCTTGGAATGCCATAGTTGAGAGAACACAGCCCCTCGATTGATTGGGGAAAGGGGACCATCACGTTTGATAGTGAGAGATGCACGACCTGGTGTTTAAAAGAGTCACTGAGGGTCTTTACAGTCCCGGAAGCGGAAGCCCTGGAGGAGAACTTAGATATGAAGTTCAACAAGGTTCAGGCAAAAACGGATAAACAGATCCTAGTCAAAAGGTTGACTAAAGAGGCAACGATACCCACGAGAGGCTCAATGAGGGCGGCAGGACACTACCTGTAAGCTAGCGAAAGAGCAACGATACTAGCCAAAGGGCAAGAAGTCATCCGAACCGGGATAGCTATCGGATTACCACAGGGCACTTGTAGGCGTATTGCACCACGAAGCGGGTTAGCAGTCAAGAACAGGCTCACAACCAACGCGGGTGTAATAGATGCGGATTATACAGGTGAACTGAAGGTAGTAATGGTGAACCTCGGAGACGAAGACTACACAGTCAACTCCGGTGACAGGATACCACAACTGATATGTGAAAGATACCTGGACGGGGAATGCAAGGAAGTCGAAGTATTTGCAAAGACTGAACGAGAAGACAAAGGATTCGGAAGTACGGACCACCTGAGAGACCGGGACAGAAACGAATCAGAGGGTACCCGGGAAGAGACACAAAAGGACCGGAAACGAATAGAGATCTGCGAGATCTCGGCCCAAGCCTTTGGGAAGTTCTACAGAAGAGGAGAGATCACAGGCATTCTAAAGTGGAACTAGGAGGACGGCCAATGCGATTTGAAGGCAATGAATGTCAGTACCGAACTGGCTATTAAGGCCAAAAAGTACCAAGAGAAAGAACCCTTGGAACAGATGATACCAGAGGTATACCACCAATACCTGGATCTATTCGAAGAGAAAGAAAAAACCACGTTACCGCCTTACAGAAAAGGAGTGGACCATGAGATCAACCTAGAAAAAGGAAAGAGAATCACAGCAAAGAGGTTATATCCACAAGGAGCGGCGGAACTGGAAGAATTGAGAAGCTATTTGAAACAGAATCTGGAAAGAGGATGGATACAAGACTCCTTCACGGAAACAGGAGGACCCATCCTTTTCGTCAAAAAGAAGGATGGAAAATTACGACTATGCATGGATTACCGAGCACTGAATGAAGTCACGGAAAAAGATCGGTACCCACTCCCACTCATCGGCGAAGCCTTGGATAGGCTAAATAGCGCCCGATACTTTTCGCAGCTGGATATTAAAGATGCATACCACAATGTACGGATCAAGAAAGGAGCCGAATGGAAAACTACATTCGCGACACGATACGGAACTTACGAATACTTGGTAATGCCATTCTGCTTGACCAATGCACCGGCAACATTCCAGAGATGGATCAATCAAACGTTACACCGATTCTTGAACATATGCTGCATAGTATATTTGGATGACGTACTGGTGTACTCAGAAACAATGGAGCAGCACCAGAAAGACGTGGGAAAGATCCCGGAAGCGATTGGAAAATCCGGAATGAGAATCAAGCCAACTAAGTGTGAATTCCACAAGACAGAAGTGGAATACTTAGGATTTATTATTGACCAAGAAGGAGTCCGAATGGATCCGGTCAAGACGGCAGCCATATGGGAATGGGCGATTCCGAAGAATAA
Source organism: Tuber calosporum (assembly GCA_003316355.1). Lineage (NCBI taxonomy): Eukaryota > Fungi > Ascomycota > Pezizomycetes > Pezizales > Tuberaceae > Tuber > Tuber calosporum. The sequence continues at coordinate 11,411 of QFET01000990.1, read as the reverse complement.
AACCGATATCCAAAGATTTATGGGATTCTGCAACTTTTACCGGGATTCATCGAGGGGTTTAGCAGGACAGCAAAACCTCTATACAATCTGACAAAGAAAAATGCAAAATGGAAGTGGGGTACAGCTGAAAGTGAGGCGTTCGATATGATGAGACAGAAAATAACTTCAGCACTGGTACTCACCCATTACAATCCGGAAAGACCGATCATGATCGAAACAGATGCATCGAAGTATGTCTGTTTAGGGATTCTATCGCAACAGTGCGAAGACGAGAAATGCCGGCCGGTGGCATTCCGATCAAAGACAATGACGAATGCGGAATGCAACTACGATATTCACGACATAGAACTATTGGCCATAGTACAAGCACTCAAGGAATGGAGGAGATATGTGTTGGGAAGCCATCACAAGACAAGGATCCTCACTGACCATAAGAATCTGGTCCCTTTCACGACAACAAAAGATCTCAATGAACGACAGATCTGGTGGAGCGAGAAGTTAAGCCGATACAATATACGGATCGAATATCGGCCAGGAAAGGAAAGCGCCAAGCCAGATGCATTGACCTGGAGAAGTTAAGATGCACCAGAAGAAGATGATGATAGGATCAAACAGAAACAAAGGATCCTATTACCACAAGAAAAATACTTTGAGGAGATAAGGATACAGGAAATGGATACGATTAGCTTTCCCGGAGAAGAGATGAGAAATCTTAAGGAACAAAGTGGGAAGGACCCGCACATACAAGAGATAAGAAAAGCACTCGAACAAGGAACAAAAGAAATGAATGATGTAGCCGTGGGGCTATGCCAATGGAAGGATGACTGCCTATGGTACCAGAACAAGATTTGGGTACCAGAAGAGGAAAAGATAAGGACGGAACTTATCAGAAAAAATTCACGACATTTTACAAGCAGGACATGGAGGGACAGCAAAGACCACGGAACTCATCAGTCACAGTTACTACTGGCCCGGAATGCGGGAAACGATCAAGAAATATGTCAAGAACTGCGACGTTTGTCCAAGAAAGTAATCATTCCGACATGCTCCGTATGGTCAACTACAATCAAACGAAGTACCCGATAAGCCATGGAAGTCAATCTCAATAGATTTTATATCAGATTTACCAGAATCGGACGGCTATGATGCTATCTTGGTAGTCATCGACAGACTGACAAAAATGAGTCATTTTATTGCATGCAGGAAAGATATGACAACAAAACAATTCGCGCAAACCTTTGCAAAAGAAATCTTTCGGCTACACGGACTACCGCAAGATATCATGACCCATAGGGGGACACTATTCACCTCGAACCTATGGAAGGAAACTGCCCTGAGGTTGGGAATCGAAAGAAAACTGACCACGGCTTACCATCCACACACGGATGGACAGACAGAAAGAACCAATGCCATCCTGGAACAATACCTGCGGGCTTACGTCAATTATCAACAGGATAATTGGAACGAACTATTACCGTTTGCGGAGTTCGCATACAATAATGGACAACAAGAAACAATTAAGACAACACACTTTTTTGCAAACTACGGACAACACCCAAAACTTGACACAAGTGGTCATCTGATACCGGATCGGAAGATTCCAGCGAACGAAATGAACTAATGGCACGATACCATACGCGAGGAAATGGTGGCTGCACAACTTCGACAGAAAGAAAATTACGATCAACACAGAAAACCTGATCCGAATTTGAAATCAGGAGATATGGTATGGTTCCTACCAAGAAATGTAAGGACCACAAGACCATGCAAGAAACTTGATTACAGAAAGATGGGGCCCTGCAAGATCTTGGCAAGAGTGGGGAACAGTGCATATAAGCTGGACTTTCTCCCATTAATGAGAATACACAACACCATCCACATTTCACTTCTCGAACCCTACCAAGACCAAAGATTCCCATCACAGATCCCGTCACCACCACCACAAATTGAAATCGAAGGCGGAACAGAATACGAACTTGAAGAAATAGTCGATTCACGACTACATTACGGAAAACTCCAAAATCGAGCGAAGTGGACAGGATATTCTCCTGATCACGATAAAGTTTGGTACCCAGCGGAAAACTTCGAACACGCGGAAAATGCAAGCAAACACTTCCACGAACAATACCCAGATAAACCAAGGCTGGGAAGAAATCAAACAAGAAGCAACGAACGACGGTTGGGGCGACCCAATGCGACAAATCACTCCAACAAGCCCAGGCTATGCGACGGAAGAGGACCGGCAAAGGGCATCAGAACACAACGCGATGAGCTGGACGGCATGCTATGACAAGCATTGCAACGTCCATAGAGAGGACAAGGAAGGGGCCAGTTACTGGCCAAAACAACCACACGCAGAAACGAGATCGGAGGAATGCTACCGTAACAATTGTCGAGCCCACCGGGATGCGAAGATCCGGTTAGGATACTACCCCTAGGCGTGGGGTAAAAGAGAAGAACTGAGCAAGAAGGATGCTCAGCGCACGGAAGCCAAGAGGGGACGGTTGGAGAGGGGCGAGGAAACCTGAAACAACGATACCGAATGTAATGCTCCCTAGAACAGTTGGTATAGCTTACCGAACCTCAGCCCAGCCAAAGGTCCTACTAGAACATGGACAGGAACAGTACAAGACACCTGCATAGTGACATGGCAACCATAAGTACCTTTCATAAAGAAATGGTACTTAGGTACCTAGTTAGATAGGGTAACCCAGCAAGGCCGGGTAACCTTGGTACACACTTAGGTAGGGTAACCCCGCTAGACAGGGTAACCCAGAGCTACAGTCAGGCAGGGTAACCCTCTTGGTAGGGTAACCTGGAAGCATGGTTAGGCAGGGTAACCCTTCAGATAGGGTAACCCATCTCCACAGTTAGGCCGGGTAACCACTTAGGCAGGGTAACTGGGAGGCCCTCAGAAAACATGATAAGCAGTTTAGACGGCGCCGGGTGTGCTACATTCGTGTAACCAGGTATTTCTAGCTCGTGGAATCGCGTGTAACATATAGGTCAGTTACGCAGAACCTTCTTGTTACGCAAAGGGGCATTACACAGACTTCCCCAGCGATTTGCACCATGACAGGGCCCAGTTACCCTACCTTGGGGATCGCGGGTGAAATCGGGGATCACAAGTTACCCTCCCCTAACGTTACGCAAAACGCGAAATCCTACTACAAGTACCCTAGGGGGGTTGGAGTGATTTTGGCGCATCCCCCACCCCCTTGAGGCTCCCACGTTCGCCCCTTGCGACGGGTGGGAAAGGGTGACAGTTGGTAAAAGCCTAACAAAACTGAGAAATCGAAGGTGGCAGCGTAACCCCGTGTACGTCACTGCCGTCCTTCCGACCGGATGCTGTCCGCAGGATATATATATGGGTGGGCAACGACCGACCCGGGCAAGTTGTTAGTATTGACATCAGATGGCCTTCCGAGGGTACTCTAGGTGCCTATAATCCCTATGGGAGGTATGGGGGTCCCACAGAATAGCTATCTGAGGGTCGGGGATAAATGGAAGTTTGTCCGGATAAAACTCTACTACTTACACAACGATAGCCCAGGCGCTATACCATTAATGAGGGACCTTACAGGACTCTAAGAGGCATTCAGTCTTATCACGGCTAAGGTGATCTCTGAACGGTTGGCTATATGTAGCGCCTATTTAGACAACTCAGTAAAGACACTTACCGCGGGAGCTACGCAGTCACAAGAAAAGCTGCCGATAGGCCAAGTAGACACAGTTGACTGCAGTGCTTGCATAGACGGAAAGAGCCATAGGGCAACTAAGTCTCATACCTAGGATTGGGTCCAAAGTCGGATTGTCAGTTGGCCATTGACAAGACGGCGATCGGAAAGGTTTTTCTCTCCTGGAGGCATAATCAAGATGCATTGCAGAAAACCTTTATGATTGAACGGACTCAACTTACCCCTGCGATCCACAGGCCCTGAAGTTAATTCCGGAAGGGCCATGTGTCAGATGATCCCTGAGTGGAGAAGGGAGCTCTCTTAACGGTCGGAGTAGGGAAGGGTGTCGTTGGCATTATAATTCTACTTAAGTAAACGCGAACGGCACTCTACTCAGATAACCAACTATCCTCTTGAGAAAAACTTGAATTGGGTGAAGCTCTGGCTTAACGATATTAAGTTTTATCATTTGATTCAATTATTTTATCTTTACCTTCTGTGAACTTTGCGTTGAGTCTTTTGGTGCGGTCGCAACCTTAGGATCCATCTTCCTATAGGGTGCCCCCGTTACAGTATATCGTTAAGCTCTTCGCTTAACTCTCTCCTGAGAATTGTTCCTCCTCTGGACCCTATTCTGACATTTACGAGTACTGGTAACCTTGTCGGGAACAAGTTGCCCAGGGTGGAAAGTATTATGTCTGAAATGTCTCTTACGCGTTCACAACGGACTGCCGTCCCTCCCACACCGGGTCCCCTCTTGGACTACGATGTTATCGCAGACCTAAGGGGCCTGGGTTGGGAGGCGGTTACGAAGTTGATTGAAGCGGCACCCATTGAGGTGCCTGAGTAATGTCAGACGATGGTGGTCCCCCATCCTAGGGTACTCATGAAATCCATCACACACTATCCCTCCGTGATGGTACCTGAGGCGGTCCCTGAAGGGGTTACTTTTGAACGTTTTACCCACGAAGTGTTTGCGAATTACATCCTACATGAAGTAGGCCGTAGGTTCGTGGAAGCACAGTCCCAACTCGAATGCTTTGTGGAGGCAAAGCAGACCTATTTTCAAGAGAAAATGGTCAACATGGCCACCGACTGGGTAAAGAAGGTCCAAGATGCCTATCGCCAGCAGGTCATGACAGCGCAAGCGCTGAAGGGTTGCCTAAAGGCTCTCGAGTGGGCTGAGAGTCAAGGAATCAGTATTGATTCCGAAAACGATGTGATTATGGAGCAAGCTCCCCCAATTCCCCTTGTCCGTACAGGACCGATCAGTTTTGCCCCGCACTTTGCGGAAGCCATGGCAAATGTTACATGGCATGAGCATTTAACGCCACATGCCCGGGAAGCTTTGGGACTTGGCCTCACTCCAGGCACATCGTGGGTATCACCTTTTGCCCTTGCTGTTCAAGCCCGCCTAGCCAGCCGATCTCCGAGCCCTTCTGGCTCAGGCACGGTGCGGAGGTCTTCTTCCCTCGCAGGGGTAACAAAGGACAAGAGACCCGCAAAACCCAAAACTACGACCGCCGTTGCAGCCCTTCCGGCTGCGCCATCATCGCCAACTATAGTTTTAGAAGCTGAGCGACCATATGCGGTGGCAGAGGCAACTCCCTTGCCAGCCACACCACAAAATCCGGCACCGCTTGTCCTCCCGACAGCACCGCCGGCTCCAGCCAAACCCACGGGTAGCGCTAGGAGGACTGGGTTTCCAGGGGTAAAAGCGCAATCGGCTACGGCTTATTGTTCTCCTACTCGTAGGATCGAGGGAAGACCTGATGGGAATATCGCATTTCACCTTAGCACGCCATGTACGAAAGGGCCAGGTGAACCGATAATGCAAAATCCCAAAGGTTCGAAGTTGAAAAAGACCCACTGTCGTTTCTGTGGTTCGGAAGACCATACGGATGTCGGAGCTTGTCCCCGCTTCCAACAGTTAGTTCAGAGGGGAGTGGATAAGGTTCTTGCTGCTAAAGGTCCTCCATCCCCCACACCCCCCATAAGACTGTTTTCCCCTCAGGAAGCTTCTCTCCCTGAGGCCAGTCACGAAAGCTCGGAGGACCCCTTTAGCGGATATGTGGAACCATTGGGACTCCGCGTTGGAAACACTGGCGGAGATGGTGGTAGTAAACCACCGGGTAGTGGAAACGTCGGCGAAGCAGGAGAACCGGGTGATTCCGACTCCTCGAGTAGTAGCGACGAATCCTCCAGCTCCCTCCCCGATCTCAGCAGATTTCTGGACCGACGCAAGTCACGCTGGAATGACGCTAAGAAGCGACGGTATGATGAGCGGTGTCAAGCCGTGACGGACTTTCTTCGAAAGTCCAACAAGAAATCCCACACTCAGCAGAAGAAGCCCGAGAAGTTGGGGATCAAGGGGTTCAATGGAGACCCACTTGACACACAGCGATTCATCTAGGATGCGGAGATTAGGTTCGACTACTATCGACACTGTAAGCTGTCTGATATGGATAAAGTCAGCCTGATCATCGCGCTTCTTGAAGGGGCTGGAAAGAAATGGTACAACAGCATCTATGTGCACATTAGCCAGGATGCCGCTCAACGGGGAGGAGTGACCTTTAACCCAAGCAATGAGTTACGTACTTGGGGAGGCTTCCGAAAACGCCTGGAGTCCAGTTTCGGCGGTCATTCAGATCGGGATCGTGCTCTTCGTGAGTGGAATGGTTTGGCTATGAAGCCAGGAAAGGTGGACGAATTTGTCGATGAACTCATTCGCTTAGCCAGTGAGTTGCATTATGATGCGGTAGTAGTGAAGGACAAGGCCCGCATTGGCATGACTGCTGAACTGCGAAATGCTTGGGGACTGAAAATTCCACTCCCGCAAGCATACATCGATTACCTAAACCTGCTTCGCAACACCGGCCATCAGCTGGAAGACGTTGCATCCTTCAACAGAACTGTTGTTAAGGAAAAGCTAACCACCGACGAACGAGGAGATGACAGGTCTGCGGTCGCTAAGCGACAACGAAAGAAGGAGCGAGGCCCCGGGAACCGAAATCCCCGGCCTCAAGCGAGCACGGCCAACCCCTCCCGGGTTAAGAAATCAGACTATGAAATCAAACATCGGAATATTCCGACTACTCTGATTGATAAACGCCGTCGTTTAAAGCAATGTTCGCGGTGTGGAACCGTGAGTCACTTTTGGAAACAGTGTACTGCCCCCGAACCTGTAGTGCAATCAATGAAACCCTCACGCAAGCGGTCTGCTTCTGAGGCTGTGCATTTAGCACCTACAGTATCTAAACACCGTCGCATTCAGGCTCCACCCCCTGTTGTCAAAAGGGTTACCGAGGTCCGCGGCTCCCCTCCGTTTTTGGAGGTTGATACCGATGGAAGTAATTAGGTAAGCCCTTTAGGCAGTACCGGAGAAACCAGAAAGCTGACTACCACTCTTTGCATTAAGGCACGGAGGAAAAGGGTAGAAGGAATAGGAAATTGGACTAGGTGAGTCCCCTCACCCTTACAAAAGAACAAGGCTGATCCACAACTGTCAGGACAGGGTGGGATTACCGGTTTTCTTTTGTTAAGGTTTTGCAAGGGTTTATTTCCTTATTTCGTTGGTTGTTTGCTTTCCTTGGGGAAGACCGATAGTGATGGTCTGGTTTCATTGGTTTTGTTTCACTTATGTATATCAATCAGGCAGGACTTGATTAAGCAATTGAACTTTTTTACAAGTTTACCTGAGGAGGGTTAAATACCCGAAATCTCGCAGGCGTGATAGTAAACACCCAAACTTTATTATATAACAAGAGATACCATATGACGCTTAAGCGAACAAAACCTGTTAGCGAAGAAAGACCCGCTAAGCGGCTGAGGCTAGTTGGCCCGCCGCCCCACACTAGGTCAATACACGTGAAAGTCCGCTTGGATTGGAATTTCAAGAAGCATAGAAATAGTAATGAAGCCGAACTTTTGTTGGACAGTGGCGCTACGGGTGCCGTGCTAAGTAGCACCTGGGTTAAGAAAGCCCAATTACCATGAATCCATCGGAAACATCCGACACCAATCTCAGATGCAAGTGGCAACCAGATTCCAGGGTCCGGGGCACATTACACCACAACGGTGAGAATAAAGATAGGCGACCATGTGAATGACATAAGGTTCGAACTTGCGGATATGCCGGACACCAAGGTAGACGGCTATCTTCCGATGTCATGGTTGAAGGACCACAATCCCGATATTGACTGGGAGACTGGTATTCTGAAGTGGCGTTCAGAATACTGTAAGACAAACTGTCTTGTCGCGAAGCGACGAATGGAGTTCATCGCCGGTGAAGAACTCCTAGCCGAGGATAATAGTCAGGTGTACCTTTTGGGTATGGCAATATATACTGGAGAGGATGGCAAGGACATTAGCGTCAGCCTACTACCAGAATATAGGGATTATGCAGATATTTTCAGTCAAGAAAATATAACTTCCCTTCCCAGGCATACAGAGTTTGATCACAGGATTGAACTCGAGCCGGGGGCCAAACCACCATCGGGGCCCATATACCCACTCACGAAGCGAGAATTAGATGTACTATATGACTACATCCGGGAAATGGAGGAACAAGGGAAGATCCGGCGTTCTACGTCGTCCGCCGGAGCCCCTATCCTCTTTGTGCCGAAGCCAGACGGAACGCTTCGGTTATGTATCGACTATCGAGGGCTTAATAAGATAACTATTAAGAACAAGTATCCTTTGCCTTTGATGAACGAGCTGCGAGATAGGCTCGGGAAAGCCACAGTGTTCACTAAGCTGGACCTGAAAAATGGCTATTATCTCATCCGGATGGCACCGGGTGAAGAATGGAAAACCGCCCCCAAGAGTCGTTATGGCCTATACGAGTATAGGGTAATGCCGTTTGGGCTATGCAACTCACCATCTACCTTCCAGAGCATGATCAATAGCGTATTCAGGGATATGCTTGATGCAGGAGTCATCGCCTATATGGATGACATCCTGATATACTCAGAGACGATCGAAGAACATATTTCATTAGTTCGTCAGGTCATGGAGAGACTGCGCAAGGCAGGTCTTTGCGTTAGTATAAAGAAGTCCACCGTCCACCAAAGGGAAGTTGAATTCCTAGGGTTAAAGATATCTGAGCATGGGATATCTATGACGACGCGTAAGGTAGAGGAGGTCAAGGCTTGGAAGACTCCTCAAAACGTAACTGACGTTCAATGCTTCATGGGCTTTGCGAACTTCTATCGTCGATTCATCAACGGGTTTAGTAAACTGGCAAAACCTCTGACGGATCTGACCAAGAAGGATGTAAAGTGGGACTGGTCGCCCACTTGTGAGCGGTCATTTGAATATCTAAAGGAATTGTTCACCACTGTTCCCATTCTGACACACTTTGATGGCTCTCGTCCCACTAAGTTGGAGACAGACGCCAGTGATTTCGCATTGGGTACTGTGCTATCCCAATTATGTGATGACCAGAAATGGCACCCAGTGGCCTATCACAGTAGGAAGTTCCTGCCTGCGGAGGTGAACTACGATGTTCACGATAAAGAGATGACGGTGATCGTCGCAGCATTCAAGGAATGGGTTCATCTATTGCGCTCGGTGGAGGACCAGATTGTGGTATATACAGACCACAAGAATCTGGAGTACTTCAATAGTACCAAGGTCCTAAACCGGAGGCAACACCGCTGGGCGGAATTCCTACAGCCGTTTAACTTCAAGGTGGTATACTGGGAAGGCCGGCTTAATGAGAAGGCAGAGGCGTTATCGCGGCGTAGGGACTACCGCCCGGAAGGGGGGAGTGATCCTCTACCACAGACATTTTTTCGGCCTGGGCAGTGGCACATACAGCAGGAACGAGACCTCCTGCGCCCACAGATGCTACTTACTTGTCAAGGGTTTTGCCTGCAGTCTGGATTTCTGACAGCCTTGCGTGCTGCTGCGAAACTAGATCAGGCGTACATGGTAGTACTGAAGGCAGTGGTTAACAAAAGTAACACTGTGGATGCCCATTTTGATGTGGAAAAGGACTTGCTCACCTACAGGAATTGGTGGTATGTTCCGAAAGACGAGGGGCTTAAGCGAACAATCATGGAAGCAGAACATGATTCACGCATCGCTGGACACTTTGGAACGTACAAGACAATCGCACGAGTTAAGGCAAACTTCTACTGGCCGAGAATGGAGGAAAACATCACTGAATATGTTCGGACCTGGAATGTTTCCCAAAGAAGCAAAACGATCCTGCATAAGAAGTTTGGCTTACTTGAGCCTTTTGAAGTTCCAATGAGACCATGGAATGCCATTTCCATGGACTTCATTGTGGCATTACCAAACTCAGAGGGATATACAAAGATTTGGGTCATAGTGGATAGATTCTCCAAGATGGCTCACTTTATCCCTTTAGCAACTGAGGTGCCCATGAAGGAACTTGCTCTAACATTTCTGAAGGAGATTTGGCGATTGCAAGGGCTCCCAGAATCGATCATTTCTGATCATGATACCCGTTTCAAATCCAAGTTCTGGATGAGTCTCATGGATCTACTACAAGTCAAACTCAATATATCTACGGCCTTCCATCCAGAAACAGATGGGCAAACTGAGAGGGTTAATCAGACCTTAGAACAGTATCTAAGAAGTTACTGTTCCTACCAGCAAGACGATTGGGCTGTACTGCTACCCTTAGCGGAGCACGCATACAATACGTCAGTGTCCGAGTCGTCGAAGGTGTCTCCCTTCGAGGCAAACTACGGGTTTGTGCTACGGACTAATTTGTCCGGGGCCGTGTCTGAACATCAAAGTATACACCCAAATAGTGAACTTGTCGTCCAGGATTGGGAGGGTAGATGGCAAGACATTCGAGAGACACTACAAAGGGCTCTGGAACGACAGCGGAAATGGCATGACCAGAAGCGTCTTCCATCACCGGAGTATGTCACCCTGGAGGATGTAGTCCAAGGCAGAGCTCAGAAGGCAGGCCGTATTATGTTGGACCGACGTAACATTCGCACTAAGCGACCTATGGAGAAACTAGACTACAAGAGATTTCGACCTTTTGTAGTTAAGAGGAGAATAGGGACACGGGCTTATGAGCTACAGCTGCCTGCAAGGTGGACAATCCATCCGGTCTTCAATGTAGGACTTCTGGAACCTTACCGTGAGGATCTGGTAGGCAGACCTGCTAAAGCCAGATCAGAACCCAACATCCTTGATTCGGAGCCCAGCTTATTAGAAAGAGCCATGGTAGATAGCCGGTGGTATGGAAGTATGAGAAGCAAAATTCACACATCGGTTTGTACAATACTTGGTATCGTGGGAAGGGTATGGCAGCGAGAAAATTCATGGAAGCCGTTTGAGATGTTAGAAGGAACCGCAGGCGAGGCATTGCTGCGTTTTCATGACCGGTATCCCGCTAAGCCAAGGGATTACCGTGTATAAAAAAGTACCTGACACAGGTGGTATGTGGGAAAAAATCAGCCCACACAAGAAAACTAAGTCTGAGGACAGACTTATGGAAGAGGGGAGTAGTGTAACACTCCCTAGATCAGTTGGTATAGCTTACCGAACCTCAGCCCAGCCAGTGATTCTACTAGGACGTGGACAGGAACGGTACAAGACACCTGCATAGTGACATGGCAACCATAAGTACCTTTCATAAAGAAAGGGTACTTAGGTACCTAGTTAGATAGGGTAACCCAGCAAGGCTGGGTAACCTTGGTACACACTTAGGTAGGGTAACCCCGCTAGACAGGGTAACCCAGAGCT
>QFET01000982.1:0-10305 GCA_003316355.1 Tuber calosporum | reverse complement strand
CTTGTCCCTATGACACTGGCCACACCGTTGCATTGTGATTTAACTTTTCTAGACTCTGATTTAGTATTATGGGACTATAAATGAAAAGGTGAAGGAGATAGCTGATGAATAATATTTGCGTAAAGGATGGATATCGTGAGATGGAGGGAGGAGAGGTAGAAATTCAGGGTGTAGGAAAAAAGGAAGATAGGAAGAGAGAAGGCAGGATGTGGAAGGAAGAAAGAAGTGGAAATTGAGAAAGAGAAAAGTGGAAGAAAGAAAGAGGTGGAGAGTGAGATGAAGGAGAAAGATGTGAGGTTGAGAGAGTGTTTCCCTTTATAGGCAGGAGCAGTATGCATGGCTGGCTGGGTAGGGTAAATGGATCGAGCATGATGGAAAATATTGGTACAGTAAATCACAGCACAGCATATCAGATGGAATAGATCGTACATTTTTATCGGATTAGACCTCACTGATAAGATCCACTGTTCAGTATATATTAGACAAGCATCACCCTCCTCGTGCTCGAGGAGGTGCGTATGCTTGAAGTAAGTGTACGGCCTTGTGGTCGTAATATACTTGTGGTCCAAGATCTATAGAGGTCCAGTTGCGTTATAGTTTTCCTATGATTACAGGGGTATGGTGGTAGCATATTGCGTCCCTTGTTTGTGACAACGGCTGGTTACTAAGTCAGTTTACCTTACCTGAACGAGGCTCAAAATATGAAAAGTAAAACAGGTACATTTGAGGTTCTGAGAGAGCTTCTATGTAGGTTGATTACATAATCGATAGTTGGTTGCTATTAGGATTTTTTTCAAGGTGAAGGAATTTGGTTGTTTTGATCAATCTTTTTCACCTTGTTTTCCTTTACGCTCTTCTCTCCCTTTTTCAACATTTAAAAATTACATTGGCACCCAAACACCTTCCTTTGCATTACCCCCTCCCTTACCAATTTTCCCCTATTCCTCGCACCTTTTCTATCATTGAATAATATACTAATAATTCTTTCTTTAGGGGTCATCAAACTTTGGACCATCCTCCTCCATCCTCTGGTCCTCCGTCCTCGCGACCTCTATTGTCTCCCGGTGCTTCTCCGTACTCCTGTCCTCCACCGTCCTACCATCCTCCACCATACTTCCGTCCTCCTCCATCCTGCCATCCACCTCCCTACTGGCATCCTCCACCGTCATGCGATCCTCCTGCGTCAGGCCATTCTCGTCAGTCCTACCGTCCTCCACGGTCCAACCCTCCTCCTCCACCTGCCGTCCTAATCGGTCATACCATCCTCCTATGTCCTACTGCCCTCATGCTTTGTGTGTCCTCTACCATCCTACCGTACTCATTCGTCCTAGCGTCTGGCCACCTCCAGCCATCCTCCTCCCTCCTACGCTTCTCCTCCGTTCAGCCATCCTCCTGCGTCCCGCCGTCCTCCTCCGTCCTGCCGTCCTCCTCCGTCCTGCCATCCTCCTCCGTCTCGCTGTCCTCCTCCATCCCGCCGTCATCCTCCGTCCAGCCCTCATCCTCCGGCTCGCTGTCCTCCACCCTCCCGCCATCCTCCTCCGTCTTGCCGTCCTCCTCCGTCTCGCTGTCCTCCGCCGTCCCGCCATCCTCCTCCGTCTTGCCGTCCTCCTCTCTCTTGCCGTCCTCCTCTATCCTGCCGTCCTCCTCTACCCCAGCGAACTCCTACAGTCCCTCTTCTCCCTTGCTGGAATCTGCCAGCAACTGTCTCATTCTATCTCTTGTCTGACGTTTCTTTTGGAGTCTATTCTTTTTCTGCAAGTTTGGCTTGTATAGGTTCATACTGAATTTATTTGTCCTGCCACTGGTTGTACTTCTACCTATTTCCCTCTGGAGGTTTATACTGTTCTACTTTCACCTTAAGCTGCCTATGTTCCTTCCGTTGATTGTTTGTTTATTATATATACTCTTGGTCTTATTTGGTTTCATTTACCTATCAAAACAAGATTTTATAATTCAAAATACTAATAATAATAAATCAAACTAATAAATGTTCCATTAACAGCGAACTGTACTGGAAACAGCACCATGATCAAGTGTAAATATTATAATCATCATATAAAGCTCAACCAGGACTGACGTTTCAAATGGCGAGTTAGGCCATCTGTACACTCATACAAGTGCCTCAGGTAAACTGTACTTTCGCTTACTGTTTGAGTATCACGGGATGGGAGAGTATCAATCCATCCAGTGAGGTTACTCTTAGCAGTGCCTGGATTGTGACCCCCTCCATATTACAGGATACTTCAAGTAGTAGTTAGCAAAGAAGGCAAGTAGGATATACCAAACAAGTAAGAGACATACCAGAGAAAGGTCAAAGAAGGACTTGGGATAAACTATGTTATCCGTATGGGTAGGGGCTAGCTCGGAGGGTAGGAGCGTTAGTCCATCCAGCGATGTGACCCTTGACAAGGCCACATAGAGTTGCCCATGACTGAAGGCAGGGGTGCGTAAATCTACATCAACCTGCTCGAGGGACTGACCCTGAGACTTGTTGACAGTCATGGCAAAGCATAGACGGAGTGGAAACTGAGAACGCTGCAGGATGAAGGGGAGATCCTATTCTGTAGTGGTAAGCTTGATCCGCGGAAGGAGGAAGATCTTGCCATCTATCTTTCCACCAAGAATCGCAACCTGTAAACAGTTACAGCTGATCCCCACAACCCTCATCCTGGTGCCATTGCATAAACCCTCCCTGGTACTCAGATTGCGCAGTAGAATAACTGGGGCTCCAATCTTGAGTCGCAGGCAGGAAGGCGGAATAGATGCGAGGTTTATACACTGCAGATATTCCATAGCATAGGGCTCAGCGGCACCAGCATTCTCAGTAACTTCGACATGGTTGGCAGCATCATAGCGTCTCTCCACGCCAGGCATTCTCACCAACAGAACATCCTTGAAAACAGACACGGTATCATTGCGGAAGGCGAGGATCGCACGACCTACAAGAGCTTGGTGATTCGTAACTGCTTCATTCAATAATGTCTGTGGATACAATTGATCGCAGAGCTGATCAACTGAAGAGACGCGGTGGATCCACACTGGCAATTGAATACTGCCACGCAGGGTAGGTTCGGTAACCAGATCCTTGAGGAAGGTGAGGAAGATCCTATTGGTATCACTGGCAGTGACTCGCATACTTGTCTTGAGTTTGAGGATCCTCAAGCGGGCCCAGATCGAGCCATGTTTGATGCAGGCAAGCACAGTGGCCTGCCTAGTACCCCGGCGTATCACAGGCAAGATCTGGGCAAAGTCACCGTCCGGTACAGTAGGTATCCCACCAAATACCGCGTTGTTACCGGCATTGCAGATGTCATTCAAGGTGCGATTGACTGCCTCGAAACAGAACTTGTCCTGCATCGGACACTCATCCCAAATGATCAGGGCTGTTTGGCGGATCAACTACGCATGTTGCGAGTTTCGCGCAATGTTGCATACCGCATGCATGTCCTTCGAAAGCTGGATGTTGAACCTTGACAGTGCGGTCCTCCCCCCTGGCAGAAGCAGTGACGCTATCCCGGAGGACGCGACACACAGTACTATCTTGCCCCGGGATCGGAAATGGCTGCACAGACAGTTGTAGAGGAAGGTCTTGACAGTACCAGCGGGCCCATCAAGGAAGAAGGCGCTGGACCGGTGATGCTGCTACGGGTCCTGCCTGTAGCTCTCCACTGCAGCCACAATGGCATCAAAACTTGCCACCTGATCCTCATTCAACTGCTGGCGCATCGCACTGAATGCTTCCCTCTCCTGCTCCATAACATACACCATCTCCTCCCCAATCATTGCATTCCTCCATTCCCTTCTCACTGTCCCCCTCCAATCCAACACTGGCTGGGGGAGCTCATAATCTGCCAGAGTCTTTCCATACTCCCCGAGCAGCAGTTCCACAAGGTGCAGTCCATAGTCGAGATACAGGCTGTCTCCCATACCCTCTCCCCCAGCCGGCACAATAACCCTGCCTGTCACGAGCAGGCGCTGCAGGTCATCACAGAAACTGTCCTTGACCAGCTCCCAAATATTGGGTGGGTCCGTGACAGTGGTATGTTGATGGGAAACGGTAAATAGTTGCCACAATCCCCTACCGGTCATGAACTCCCTACCATTACGGAAAACTGCCACCTATTCTCCATCATCCTCCAGCAGCCGCAGCGCCCTGTAGGCACCCCTAAAGGTTTTATGGACCAACCCATCTACCGTCCGCAGATCCTCAAAGCTCCTGGCCCCTCGCACAACAGTCAAAAGTAACCGCAGGTAGTAGCGTTCTCCCATCAGGGGGCTGGCTGCATACATGCGACCAATGGAAAAACGCCGACTCCTGGGCCTCCATCCCCCGCGGGCTGTATAGACATAGTGCTCAGGGAATTCGTGGTACAAATACCTCCTTCCGTCATCCTCCCCTTCATTGTACTTGAAGTATGCAAGGAGGGTGGTAAGCTTGCCATCCATAGCCTCACGTATGGCCTCTGGATCTGCACCCTCCGAGAAGTAGACTGGCTGATGCCCAGGAAGGTGTAGGGCGAGGTGCTGCATGGTAGGCAACTCATTGTGGGTTTTGAATTCGAACAAGCGCTATACCGCCTCCGTTGGACCAATGTAGCGTCCATGGAGATACCGTTTGGTCTCATCATTCTCGCATTTGAGCACAGCAGTAGCGCGATCCCCACCCTTGTAAATGTACTTGTGAATATATTTCACAGCTTTGATAGACCCGCACACCTCCACATTGATGTGTGCCTTGTAGCGGAGAGCCAAGTATGGACTGTACGGTACCACCCTTCGATTGTCGATGACAGCCATAACATCAGCTCCACTGCTCCGAACCGCCACTGTAAACGATTGCCCTGTGTCCCTCCTCCGATAGGTGGGATTACTATCCGCGGTGATGATTGTCTCCTCTTGGAAGGGACGTGGATACCCCTTGCGGCAGGTCAGGGTGGTGAGTGGATCAAGGCCCTGCATGCAGGCTGCCTGACCATTCCCACCAGCACAGTGAGAGTGTACTATTGTCGTTCTAATGATATCTCTCAGTTCCTGACTGCGATCGTCATCGCCACAGGGAAGTTCCGCGCTGATGAACCCATCGATATTGGCTGCAGTCAGGAACTGGTGGTCCGTCTTGAGGAACACCAGGAGGTGTAGATGTGGGAGTCCCCGCTTCTGTTACTTGATAGTCCAGACCCAACAAAGCCAAGTACCCTAGATCTCCTTGTGCCTGATCTGGTCTAGAAGACCTCGTAGCTTGAGATTGAAGACGCGAGCTACCAGGTCCGGCCGGTCCACTGCGGTTTGAAATGGTAGCAGCTCGCGCTCAATCTCAACCCACTTTGGGTTAGCGGTGAAGGTTAAGAACAGCGAAGGTTTGCCAAAGCGGCGCACAATCGCTATGCTGTCCTGGTACAGCTGTTGCATGAACCTATCCCCTCTCACATAACTTGACAGTAGAATCACCCTCCTTCCCACCTGCGCAAGATCACCGTCCCCAGCTTCCAGAACGTCCGCCAGCCCATGGTAGACTTCGGCACGGAGTTCCCTCTGGTGGGTGCGTATCCAAGCCAGTTTGTTTTGATCGCAGACAGCCCAGGCATCTACAACAAACTGTTGGAACAACCTCTGCGCACGGAAGACCGTGGCTGGCTCCACGAGCCTGGTATGCAGCCGAAACCTATAGAAAGCGCGCTGGTTCATGCTTCGGTCCTGGCCATTCCCTTGAGCATTCTCTAGGGTCCTTCCCCAGTTCCAACCAGGTTCTCCATAAGGGAAGAGAAGAACATACTGGAGGGAAAGGTAGGAGGGATGATTTGGGTTGATAAGGGTGAATGGATTGGCTGCATCACCCCCATTGACCCTCCTGGCCAGAATGATGTCCCTGAATCCCCCACTTTCATACTCCTGTGGCAGAATCATGTAGACTTCATCTGCCACTGGTAGGTTCTCGCGGCACAGATCGGCACCCCACTCCACAACCAGGTGCAGTTGAGGATTCAGGATGATTCGAAAGTTGTCCTCTGAGGCCACGATCTGCGCAAACTGCTCCTGAGCCGTGAGGTAGATCCGGATCAGTTCATTAGACTCTTGCTGCATCAAGGTCAAGGAACGGATCAGTTGGGCATCCAATTCAGGTGAACAGCTAACTCTGACTTGCGCTGCCATTACCGGATCATAGAGGTACATCTGAGAAAACTGGGCATCTCTATCTCCTGCAGGCACCAGGGGGCCCTGCCTATGATACACGGCACAGTGCACCTGGAACAGTTGGAATGTTCCCCCTATCGGACCCGTCCTGTTGTCCATGTTGAACTTGATGCTGGTGAAGGCGAAAATAGAGTTCCACCTGCATAGCCTGTCCTGGAATGCCCTTGTCTGAGCATCGACTCCACTCATCAGGCCATTGAGGGGCTCAGACAGAGGACGCATCGCCTCTATCACCACCTTGCCATGCTTGCAGCAGGACTCTAAGCTCAGCTCCCGCCAGCGCGGTTGGTTGGTTGCTAACTCCGATATCCAGGGTAATGCATGGCTGCCTGTACACCTCCGGTCCATCCTCCCTAGATCATGGGCAGTCCACAGGCTACTCTGGTCAACAAAAGCGAGATTGGTTCGAAGGGGCAGCCCCGCTGGGTCCTGTCCTCCCGGATCAGAGACAACCAGATTTCCCTCCTCCTGTGCCATACTTCTGGCCATTCTCGGTTGCCTAGCAGAGACCTCGATGACTGTAACTGCCGCCTCCTCAGTGACCACAAATCCTCGGGCCACTATATCTCGCTGACCTCTGCGTGCCTGTTTCAAATATTCCCTTTTAGCCTACTGCACTGAGATATTCCTTGTACTCGGGCCTCACGGAAAAAACATACCAGACAGACCCTGCAGGTCTTCCGTAGTCCTCCTCTCCCATCCCAATCAAAGTCCGCTACCCTCTTTCTCTCCCTACAGCGCCAACAAAGCTGGCCCTCTATTGCCTCCATCCTTTCCATATCTGGTCAATCATGTCAGCTAGAGTGTTTCAGCTGTAAATAATTCAATCCTACCTGGTCCAGCAAATTCATGGGGTACAATAATTGCAGCACCAGCATTCCCTGCTGTGCTTCTCAAAATCTCTCCCTCTCCAGATCCACTCACTTCAACCCGTACCTGAGTTGCTTCTTCCTCAGTCATTCTTGCCAGCAGCTGTTCTTGTCCCTGGTTGTCGGAATCCTGTTCAATCATCTTGTCATGTTAGTAACCATTTTCTAAACTGCATGGGTTCTTATAATGGATAGGGCACTCACAAAACAGCTGCGGCACGAGGCAAGAAGGTAACCCCAACTATCATCTCCAAATTCCTGTAGACCCTTGTCCTCCCCACAGACCACAAAGCGCTTTTCCTGAAATCCTGCATATCCCAGCCATTATTTTTCAGTACTTCATTTGATAATACTGGACGGGACAAACTAACCAACTCTCTCCCCTTTCTGCTCCCTCGCGCCAACAACCACTAATGGCGCTCCAACTGCTGGTACCATTCCACCACTCCTCCTCCTCCTTGCCTTGCACTATCAAGAATATAATTAGATTAAAGCCAAAGGTATATGGTTGTAGTGGGTAGTAGTTGCTTACCAGGCATTCGCGGCACGTTTTTCGCTGGTGGCCTCTAGGATCGCAGTCAAATTCTGGCAAAGGTTTGCCTTTCCTACATCGTGTGCAGCACTGGATCTCAGGCCGCTTACAGCTGCTGGGAAAGGTACTGCACAGACTTTGCGGGCGAAGAGAAGATAGAGTAGAAGGATATGAGCTCTGCAGTAGTCATCAATACAGTTGCGTAGGCAAGCAGGATAGAAGGTACTCTACTGTTCTGCAATTGGAGAGGGGAATGGTGTATAAGGGCAACGAGGTAGAAAAGGGTACATAGAAAGAAGAAAAGGCTTGGCGATAAATTAATGAGTGGAGTTTAAGGCCATAAGAGCCTGGAAGAAGTAAGGCTACACGACTGAATAGCACTGTACGGGGCCGTTATCAGTTGTATCATATCATGCCTACACTGGTATCAAGGGCTATAGACAGAAGCCCAAGTAATTTTATTTTTGAATTATATTGCATGCGTTTATTTGCTTGCAATTTTGATTGCGTAAAGTCGTTCTGCTGAGTATATAAAAGAATTATGATTACTTGTGGTCACATTTATAGAGTCTTCTTTTAATATCCACCTGGTGTTGCTTAAATTGTTCTAACATGTTTTCTTGTTTGTAAAATTACAGATTGTATTGTTATGATTGGTATGGTTTTGATTTTATATTTCCCTGTTTTAGTATACTTTTAATTTAATATAATCCAATTTTGGTACTGGACAGTTCAATTTACTGGGAAAATTTATATTGTTCTAGTTAGCATTTCCTTGATTGATTCATGTCCTTGCTTTTTATAAGCATGCTTTCAATTTTCATTCACGAATTGATTTATTTGTATTTTATGTTTATCTTATATAGTACTTATATGTAATTTAATTCACATTTCTTTTATATATTTATACATGTGATTTTTATATTTACTTCATATTTTATTTTGTATATAAGTTTTATTAATTTGATTTAGTTTTAGGCATATTAGTGCAGGTTCATTTTGAATATATCTGGAGATAGAAATTAGGCTATTTTTTGGTTTAGAAATTGTTTTTGTTCTTTGCATTTGTAATACTGTAGAATTGGTGATACTGCAGGCCAGAGGTGGAGGAGGAAGGCGGTGGTGGAGGTTGCACAGGATGAGGATAGTGTAGAAGGAAAGCAAAGAGGGGGGAGAGGCCTCCTTTTATAGAAATACAAGACTCTGCCAAGCCATTAATGTGCTGAAATATTCTCACAGTGCACAATGCAGTACGGCAATGCAGCCGCGAAAATATTTTAAGTGGCTGGTGTAGTGTGGCTTGTGCTATGAAGGAAACACAGCCACCAGAGGAAAGGTCGCAGCTGGTTGCGTACGCTGGTGTGGCTCTGCGCACGAAAAACGGGAAAATCAAGATTTTCAGGAATACCCAGCAGTGTATATTTCATCACAGCCCTATAGGGTGACTAAATATACATCATGTGGGTATTTCTGAGCATGGGTGGTACAGCCACAAAAAATGGTTGGTGTATCTGACTTGGCGTTTGCGGCGGCTGAGTTTAGTGCGTGCATGTGCGTCGCGCTTGGCGGACTGTCCGGTACATATAAGACTAGCATCCCCCTCCTCGTCCTCGAGGAGTGCGCGTATGGTGGCTTTGTTAAGCGTAGTAAATTTCGTAATTGTATTGGTTGTAAATAGCAAGATTTGCCCAAGTTTGTGGCTGGTAAATCGTAAAGTTTTCACTAGTTTGTTGGTGGTAAAAATAGTTGCTAGGTAAGTACGTGGCTTAAAAAAGTTGCAACTTTATTTTCTGAAAAATCAGTAGGCTGTGGGCCCTAATGTCACGATTGCCTAGAAGAGCGCTAGGCAGGAAGGACAGAAAAGCAGTGTAAGCCTTGTGAGGCTTACGAGGATTTCGCACACACGACCAGAGGAGGGTCATGTGGGTTTTGCGCATGACGCACACTTGTGAGTCATGAGGTTATTATGAGTTGATTTCGCATACATGACCACTTTAGAGTCATGTGGGTTTTGCGCATGACGCACACTTGTGAGTCATGAGGTTATTAGAAGTTGATTTCGCACACATGACCACTTTAGAGTCATGTGGGTTTCGCGCATGACGCACACTTGTGAGTCATGAGGTTATTATTAGTGCAGATGACCTTCGCACTTAGAAGGTCATATGATGTATGAGTTTCACATGGCTGCGCACTTGCACAGCCATAAGGTTTAGGGTTGCGGGAAGAGGCCTATATAAGGACCCATAGGGGGAATGCTAGATAGCTCTTCACGCAACCATCTTTGTTATTTCCAATCTATAACTTTATCAAATCAAACCTTCATTCCGCTCTCTCTCTAGCGACCTCTAGTTGAAGTTGACTGTCGAATTCTTCTATCAAGTGCTCAGGAAAACTATTGGACTTGGAGTAGTCGCAATAGTAGTGAGCAAGGTGTCTTGATAGACTGAATCATATATCGTTGCCGGTTGCGCGATATAGATAGTCGAACCTTAACATTTGGTTGCGTCTCTTTGCAACCCCCAACGATATCACCACGGAGACCGACACCCTCGTTCTCCCTGGCTTGGAAGAAGCGCTAATAGAAGCGCTATCACAGACAGGAACTGCAAGCCCTCTCACGCCGGAAGCCCAATCCCCCACTGAAACCCTGTCACCCACGACCCCAAGAACGAGAAGAATGTCCACTAATCTGGAAGGAGAGACCGCCAA
>QFET01000977.1:0-18786 GCA_003316355.1 Tuber calosporum | reverse complement strand
TGGAGGTCTTTTGGAGCAAGGTCCAACGATGGGTCACTAACTGCTTCTCATCGACTCCTATATCTATCCTTCCCTGTGAGGCTTGCCTCCCCCCTCTTAACTCGCTCCTCCCACATCGCTGGAGGATGGCCGTACTAAGATTGGCCTGTTTCCCTCCCGAGATCAACCCAGCCGCAGCCCGGCTGCCCCCATCATTTCCATCCTACTCCAATTTTAGGGCAGGGGACTCCTCCCACCACCTCCTTTGTAGCCTTAGGGCCAACTACATCCCCCTACGCTGGAAACAACCAAGGCCCATACCCGCTGTCCGCTCTCACCTCCCAATCAATTCAATGTGCTACCTCTTGGTCAAGGTGGCAGCGGACAGGCTCAAACTCCCTCAGATAAACTCACACCTTCTGCCGTGCACTGTCTTAGCCCCCCCTCCTCCGATCCCAGGTGCTGTCTCCTACAACTTGATGAACGAGGAGTGCAGAAAGGACCTCCTCACTGATTGGACACTACTGTCCCCACCCCCTCCTTACTACCAGTACAAGCCGTCCCTACGCCCACATGCCTTCTGGGGCCTCGACCCCTGTACAGCTAGGCGAATCCACCAAATGCGCGCTGGCAAGAGCAATCTTGCCGCGCAACCATCTTGGAACGATGCCGATCGCTCTCCCACCTGCCCTTCCTGCGACTCAGAGGACGAAACCTTCGAGCATGCAATTCTCCACTACCCCTCCAAGTCCCGAGAACGCCAGCTTTACCTTCCGAAGCTGTCTACGATGGACCATGGCTCTCCACTGTGGGCCAACCTGGATATGATCCTTGGTCTTGCCTCATACATCCGCGCCACTTGCACAAACATCCCCCCCACCATGCCAGCAGTTTTTGCTACTGCAGCCTCCTCCTCCCCCGACTATGACTCAGACTGAGCGGTTTAACTTTCCTTTTATACATATATCCTTCCTTTTAGTTATGATTTCTTTTGGGGTCATTTCATTCTATACTTTTTGAATTAGTCGCCATTACTGGGCGCGGTGACGGTATGGTCATCACTAGGGGAGAACTCGTGCGGTTATTTCTTTTGTTTTGCACATTTGGAATTAATGTTTCGTTTATGCCATAGCTAGCGCTCCATGCAGGTTCCTGTACGTTAACAGTGAATATATGAGATAATCAAAAAAAAAAAAAAAAAAAGTTAAAACCCCCGTAGTTAAGGGATCATCAAGCAACGGAGAAGAGACCTTAACAATATATTCTGTTATTCACCTTCGAGAACCCTTTTATCGTAACCATACTTTTACCGAGCTTTCCTGACACTTCTCCGATTTTCTCGATACGAGCACGGCCTAGTCAATTCAACAGTACCGTTTTGGCTACCCTCTAACACTATATTGTAACTCTCCTGTCACCAAAGCAACTCTATATTCTCTCATGCCCAGAGAATACTTTGACGCTCAAAGTTTTCATCAGTGCCAACATTGTGGGGACTGCCGACCTGTCAACTTTGACAATGTATTTCCTATCTGCTGCGAAGGATACCCACTTGACCTCTGTGCAGTAGCACTCCGACAACTTGCTCGCATACAGCGAAAATATACAGAACATATCTATCGCCAAGTCAGACGGCGTGTAACTGCGTTTACAAAACGCAAATAATAATCTACCATATCCTACCGTTTGAAGAAATACTTATTGCTGACCTTGCGGAATAAGCCGCTATTCAAGCTAATTTCTCTTCCAGTTAGCACCTTTGGCCTAAAGGCCAGACTGCTAGTTATTTTATATTTTCTCAAAGAGAAATTATTTGAGTGTCTAAGAGAGCTGCCATGGCTATGGCACGGGATGACACACCTATTCCTAGTCCATTGGGATATGACAGGATGATGGAACAGGATGACCCGGAATCTACCCCTTCGGCATCTGTAATCCCATCCCGAAGCCGTACCAGCTCTCCCATTACTCATTTGGGTCGCCAACCATCAAGAGTTCAGAAACGTGTCGTGCGAACCAAGAAGCCTGTCAATACGCAAGATAACTTCCAGCAAAATGTTGTCTATGCATTACGCCACCTGGACCGATCCTTGAATGAAAGTGCCTATGAGAATCACATTGCGATCTCAGCACTATCACAGGAGGCCAGGAAGGGTTTTACAATGCTAGAATTGCTGCAGAGCCATGTGGCCCAAGGTGAAGTTATCAATGATGCTGAGATACAGGAAGGTCGCCGTGCATTAGGCCAATTGAGTGGCGACACTGAACGGGAGCAGCAAAGGTTACGTGCCCAGGTTCAGGAAGAGTTCCGATGCCAGCAGGCTCAACAAGAGCAACAGGCCCAAGTCTCAGACACAAGGGACCGAATCCTGGAAAAGGCACTAATGGAACTCAATACTAAGTTGAACCAACAGGAACAGGAATGGACGAGAAGGATGAATGAACAATGAGAAATTGCTGCTCAACAGCAAGGAGAACAGAATGTGGGTATGAAGGCCTACCTAGATGCTCTTGTACTTCGATTAAAGGAAAAGACACCTGCACCAACACAGTATGGACCTAGTGATGGTGACCCAGGACCGTCTAACCGAGGACCCATAATGGTACCAATAGAAGGTACTATTCCTACAAAGGAATCAGCATCAACTCCAAAGAAGGATAAAGGAAAAGGAGTTGACCGTGGAGAAAATAACCTACCACCGCAACCACCACCAGGTAACCTTGGTGATGCCCCTGACCCTGATGATAATGGGTCCGATAGTGATGGAGAGGATGGACGGGATAGAAAGGGCGACAGGCCGGAAGACGCTGCCCGTTTACCGTCTATTCCCAGAAACGATGTACCCGAGCACAGATTAACTATGGCTTTCTTAGAACGTATCGGTGGACTCTCCCGACCAGCAAATCTAATAGCTGAACCACCCTACTTCTTTGAAGGAAATGACAACCAAGATGTTCAAAACTGGTTGACAGCCTGTGAAGACTACTTCGATCGCAATCCTACACAGTGGGAAAATCATGCACACCGAATAGTTTTCGCCTAGGGGAAAACAAAGGGGAACAAATTGGCACCCTTCTCGGAGAAATACAGGAAGGTAATGGGTGGATTAGGTGGAGATACTCGGGACCCAGACTATTCCACATGGGAACGCTTTCGACAAGAAATTACCGAGCGATATATCGGCATGGAGGAGGAACGACGAGCCCTGGAAGAAATGACTAAGGTAGTCTATAGGGGAAAAATCGACACCTATCTACTACTTCTTGAAAATCTCAACTTCAAGGCCGGTCTCACAGGAATTAGTTGGAGGGTACGGGTAGAAAGCATACTTCCTGAAGAAATTCTTCGCCGGTTATCTCATCTAAAGTTTTCCTCGGATGAGGAATGGATGGAAACCATACGGGAAGTTGGCAGACAAGAGGAGGAATTTCTGGAACGGCGGAAACTATCTAAAGGTGAGCCCTCAAACAGTGGAGCATCCAAGCGAAAACACGATGATACAGCAAAAGGGTTCAATACCAAACACGGATATACTGGCCAGAAACAAAAAACAGTCCTACCCGATAGAAGTCAGCTAAAGGAAAATTATCGGAAAAAAAAGGTGGATTCAATAATAGGGATAGGAATACGGACTGGAAGAATGCTCATGATGGAATCTCTCAAGACATTGTGGATAACCGAAAGACAGGAATGGCTTGCACTCGCTGCGGCCTCAACAACCACACTTGGCGAAAATGTTGAAAGGACATAGTGGTAGCAAGAGCTTTCGCTAAGCAACCAACGAAGGACCGACCAAAATTTCCCAGCAAACCACAGATGGCTGTTCTTACTGTAAGAAAATCACAGCCAAAGGTGAACCAGATTCAGAACGAACCAGCCCCTCAGTTATAGGAATTATCGGACACAGAAATGTCCTAAATGCACCAATGGCGATGGCCATTGGGTAATCGGGGCACTAGCAATAGCGACCGGAATCGAAACAGGGAACCCTCAAGTCTAGAGTGCTGAAGATCACGACAATAAGGTTACTGACAAAAAAAAAAAAAAAACAATTCAAAGAATTCTTCAAAATAATTGGCATACAGGTCCATGTTTGCATGTTGGGAACTGTCGTTCCCTGGAACCTCGATGAGGTTCTGTAGCGTGCTTTAACTGATTGGATTCAGGGGACTGGAGGATGAGACCTCCCCCGTCAGGGAGATCTCGGTTATTTTTTCCCTCAGATTGGTTCTAAATTTAGGTTCCTGCTTTTTACTTCTTCGGAAGAAGGATCTCCTTTTTAGGCACTTGGATGTGCTTCCCGTTTTTAGACACTCGGGAAGTGCTGGGCAGTAGCAGGGGTGACCCCCCAGTATGCTCTAGCCCTAGATGCCTGTGGTAAAAATTACCTTTGTTTAATCCACCAGAAGGGTGGATTGAAGCAGGACCCTGGGGACAAAATGAACGGGCCAGGCTCATTTTACCACTAGACCATAGCTAAACAGCTGTAAAGTCTTCTGGGAAACCTGATGATATTGGCTCGGTTAACTTGAGGGTGTTGTGGCAACACTAAACAATAACAACAACTACAACAACAAAGGTCCCTATATCAACCAACCGCACCGCTAATTATGGTAATAGTCAAAAATGTCTTGCACGGTAACCTAACACTACTTCAAGTGCAATTATTACCGCTTTCGGAGGAGATATTCCAAATTCGGAAACAGTAACTATTTTCGGAATTTTCTGCTCCTTTCGAAAATATAATTTATTTTCTAAAATTATTACTCCTTTAGGGTATTATCCTACACGAAAGGCAGAGAAGTATAATTTTTTATTGCATTTTTATGGCGTTTAACTGGTCTCTCCCCTATTGATAGGGGTTTTAATTTTTTGGGAGCCCCTCGGCATGGGGTAAAGACCGCTCGTAGTGGGCTGTCCAGAATCTTAATAATTAAGTATTTGTTTAGTTGGTCTGAGGCGACCTCAATGGTCGAAACAATGCTGGCGTTGTCACGAACACCCAAGCTATACAACCATAATGTCTTCCAAGCGAGGACGAACAGAGATAACAACGTCGCTTAAGCAACAAAAGCTCAGATACGAAGAACCAAAATACTACCAATGTCCTGAAGGAACTGAAGACATCTATGTGTACGGGAAACGATATCGCATAAGAGTTTTATTAGACTCTGGATCCAATATTTTTGTTATACACGAAAATTTAATCAAGGAATGTTCAATTCCTTTCAAGTCTCGTGAGGATCCGATACCAATTTTGGGTTTTACAGGAAACGAATTATCTACCGGAAGGGATTTCACCCTTCCCCTTTACCTGGAAATTGGGAAAAATATACACTTATCAAAGATTGTGTACGAGATCGCACCAACAGGAAATTATGGAATAATAATTCCATTTGGGTTGTGGAATGAGGAACATCCTAAAACCGAAATTCAAGACTCAGAAAGCTGGAGGTTCGAGGCTCAGGGATGTCAGCTTCACCTCTTACCGGAGGATGAAGGTATATCAATCGAGTGGGATGAGCAGGTTCTGGAAGATCCAGAGGCAGTCGTTATTGGAAGAGTTGCAAGAGTAGATGATGAGGATGAAATAATCCTTGATACACTACCTCCACAATACCATAACTACAAAGACCTTTTCTGCCCATCAACTGTGGCGAAACTACCGGCTCATCAGACCTTCGATCATGCTATTGACCTCAAACCAGATTCCCAACCACCCTGGGGACCAATTTATCCCCTCTCAGAGAAGCAGTTAAAAGCACTGTGAACATATCTGGATGATATGTTAAACCAAGGAAAAATATCTCAATGCAAATCACCGGCAGGTGCACAGATACTGTTTGTGCCGAAACCGGATGGACGTCTTAGGTTGGTAGTTGACTACCAAGGACTAAACAAAGTTACTATCCACAACAAATATCCACTACCCCTTATGACGGAACTACGCGACCGTGTGGAAGGAGCCACTATTTTCACCAAGTTGAACCTGAAGGACGGTTACCACCTGATCCGCATATGTAAGGGCGATGAATGGAAAACAGCTTTTCGCACACGATACGGCTTATAAGAATATAATGTCATGCCATTTGGTCTGGTAAATGCACCAGCCACCTTCCAAGCAATAATGACTATGATCCTGAAAGACTTCCTTGATGAAGGAGTGGTAGTATACATTGATGATATACTTATATACTCTAAATCTGAGAAGGATCATGTCATATTGGTTAGAAAAGTCTTAGAAAGACTGGGAGAATACAGAATGGCCATCTCGCTTACGAAAAGCACATTCCATGTCATATCAGTGGAGTTCCTAGGGTATATTGTGGCTGTTGATGGAGTTACTATGAGTGACAGAAAGGTGGAATCAATCAAGGCCTGGAAACCACCCACCTCGGTAAAAGAAATTCAAATATTTATGGGCTTCGCCAACTTCTACCGGCGGTTCATAAAGAATTTCTCCACACTATCCGCGCCAATTACTGATTTGCCTAAGGGTAACCCGAAGGATTTTTCTTGCGGTGAAAAGCAACAGCAAGCGTTTGAGGAGCTCAAACGTCGGTTTATCACAGCTCCGATATTATGTCATTTCCATCAGGACAGGGAAACAGTAATGGAAACAGATGCTAGCGATTACGCTCTTGGATGTGTCCTTTCTCAATATTTGGACAAAAAACTACATCCTGTCGCTTTCCATTCTCGAAAGTTGACACCTGCTGAACGCAATTAGGACATTCATGACAAGGAATTGTTGGCAATATTAGTTGTGTTGGAAGAATGGCGACACTCTCTTGCTTGGACCGATGAACCTTTCACCATATACACCAATCATCAAAACCTACAATATTTTCTCACAACAAAGGCCTGGTCGGCAAGACAAATTCGCTGGGCTCACAAGCTTACTGATTTTAACTTTAAAATCATTTATCGACCTGGATCCAGAGGGGGCAAACCGGATGCTTAAAGCAGGCGGCCAGAGTACCGCCCTCAGGAGGGAGCTGACCATGCCAAGCAGGCTATACTTCAGTCTCATTACTTTGAAAACCTGCAGAATAACCAAAACTTAGTTGTTACAGTTATATCGGGAAAAGAAAACTCCGAACACCTCAGTCAGCAGTTGCCTCAAGAGGAACAGAACAATATGATCAGGATTAAAAGACTTCAACAGGAAGCAAGAATCCCAACTCGAGGTTCCAAGCTAGCCGCCGGTCATGACCTATACAGTACCGAAAACAAGATAGTTCCTGCGAATGGGCAAGTGCTCATTGGGACAGGATTGGCTATCGGATTACTAATTGGAACATATACACGTATTGTACCCCGTAGTGGATTAGCAGTCAAGCATGGTATTTCCATTGGAGCTGGAGTAGTGGATGCGGACTATAGAGGAGAGGTTAAGATCCTCCTAGTCAACACTACTGACAATCCTTTTCAGGTACACACAGGAGACCGGATAGCCCAGATGATTGTGGAACGGGTTGATGAGAGAGAACTTCATGAGGTTATGGAGTTAGATGAAACTGAACGAGCAAGCCAAGGGTTTGGCAGTTCAGATATACGGTTGGAAGAAAACCAACCACAATTATGTTTCCTATATTCTGACGGAAAGTACGAATATTTGGACTCAACGGACATTACCTCACACCCGACATGCACTAAAGGACAAACACTAATGTCGAATACAATAATTGCAAAATGCGAAGTCAAGAAATTTGATATAAAAAACTTGGAACGGGAAAGAGAAATGGCAAACGAGGATCCAGATTGGCTAGACCAAAAGAAGGAACTAGAAAGTTTACGGAATGATGGCAAGAATCACTGAAACAATGGACCCTAACAGATGGAATGCTCTACTATAAAGAACGCCCATATGTTCCTCAAAACGAACACCTGCAGACAGATATTGCACAAAGCTGTCACGACTCTAGGATCGCAGGACATTTCGGTCAAGAAAAGACTCTGGAAATTATCACAAGAGACTTTTATTGGAAAGGAATCGCGAACTGGATAAACAACTATGTACGATCCTGTACTGAGTGCCAAAAGGCTAAGGCACCAGGACATGCACGCTCTGGGCTGTTACAACCACTACAGGTCCCATTTGCTGGTTGGGCATCTACCTCGGTAGATTTTATCACACTACTTCCTAAATCTGCAGGATACAGCCAGATCATGGTTGTAGTTGACCGGTACACCAAAATGGCACACTTTATTGGCATAGAAGAAAACGCGACCACAAAGGACGTTGCAGAAGCATTCATGAAAGAAGTTTGGAAACTTCATGGGTTACCAACAGAAATCATTTCCGACATGTACGCAAAGTTTGCAGGAGGATTTTGGGAATCATTGTGCAAAACATTAAGCATCAAACGAAAGATGTCTATGGCTTACCCTCCTCAAACTGATGTACAAACGGAAAGAGTCAACCAAGTGCTGGGAGGCTACCTTCGAATATTTGTCAACTACGATCATGATGACTGGTACCATCTACTGCCGTTAGCCGAGTATGCATATAACAACTCGGTAACAAGCGCACATGGAATAACCCCTTTCTTCGCAAATTACGGTTACCATCCTCAAACAGAATGGATGAAGGAGCGAGAAGGTCAGAATCCGGGAGCTACTATGTATGCTCACTGGATGAAAGCGATTCATGAAAAGGCAAAGGAATCCCTTGCGAAGACTAGTGAAGGGATGAACAAGTACTATGACCGCAAAGCTCGCAGTAAACCAGACTTCAAAATTGGCGACTTGGTTATGCTAAACGCGAGGAATATCCGCACCAAGCGACCATCTAAGAATTTAATGCCCAAGCTATATGGCCTATTCAAAATCCTAGAGCAAAGAGGAAACCTTGCCTACAAATTAGAAATATCAAAGCGATGGAAAATCCATCCGGTATTCCATGTATCGCTACTCGAGCCATACTGAAAATCAGTTCGACCTGGCTCGGAACAAGCACCCCTGGCACCAGAAGAAGTTGAAGGTGACCTTGAATAGGAAGTGGAAAAAATCATCAAGAGTGAAATAATCTCTTATGAGCGAAGATTCAGAGGACGTTCACGAACGATCCAAGAACTTCAATACTTTGTCAAGTGGAAAGGATGTTCCGAAGATGAGAACATCTGGGAACCACCAGAGCACCTAGAGCATGCTCAAGAATAGATTGAAGATTTTCACAGGGAAAATCCGGCAATGCCAAAGTTGGGCTAGGTAGTATCTACGGAAAGGTTTTTCCTGCTGTGGCCAAGTTATCGCAGAAGGTTATTTAACCCTACCGGAAGGAGTACTAAAAGGAAGAATTGCTTCGAGACGAAGCTGAGGAAGGGGGAGCTGATGTTACACATATGGGATATGGTACTAGACTTTCAAGTCTAAAGATGTGAGAGTGTTACGATCCAATGCGGTAAGCGGACTTGCAACAGGTAACTACTTCTCTTTGGGTCGGATGAATATGACTGAGCCGTTGTTATAGTTCGGTACAGGGCGTGGCGCTAATCTTAGCCACCAGGGTAGGAGTACTATTGCAACGAGTAGTACTAGGCGGATTTCCACTATTGCTCGTAGGCCTATGCCTATGTTGTCTTGATAGCCGAACCCTATGGTTCCTATCGCACAACGTCAATGGGGGAATGGAACGGTAAAGAGGTAAAGTAATTGTATAAGAAAGAACTTAGATAGTTGCGTGAAGAGTCCTAACTACAGGTCGCCTAGAGGTCCTTATATAGGCACTCTTCCCTCAACCCTAACCCTGGTGACTCATACCTGTGAGTCACACGACCTCTATGACTCATAGTGAGTCATAGTATGAAATCCATCAGCTGACTCTTCTAAGTCAACTGTGCCGCGTGCCAATCAATCATAACTCATAAAATAAGTCATGTGCCCTAAAGTGGTCACATGTGCGAAACTCATGACTCATAGTGTGAGTCATATGCGAAAATCATTACATCATATAACTCACAAATGTGAGTCATGCGCACGATCAACCAATCACAACATAATAATGTTTGCACAAGAGTGCATCATGTGAAACCCCATGACTTCTAATGAGTCATTGTGCGAAATATAACAACCTTGTGACTCATAACTATGAGTCATGCAAAATCCTGCCTTGCTTAGTCACCGATCGTGACATTAGCTTCTCTCTCCCTTAAGCCTGAGTCCCTTCAGGCATAACGTCCCATCTTCGTCAGGCTTTCTCCAAACCTGTGCAATTCCTTTTTCAATTTCCGAACTTGATGTTCAGCCGACTGGTAGTTCCTCTGGACTTCCTCTAAGGTGGTGTGTGCCGCCCTAATAGTCCGTTCCCAGTCATCAATCATTCTCTCTTATGTCCGCATATCAGTTCTTTGTGCCTCGATTGTGGCTTCAGCAGTGCCAAGTTGTTCTCGTAGCCCTTGCAACTGTCATTGCAAACTCTCTTTGTCGGGGATCGTCTCGATTTCAGTTTTTTCGCCCCCCTCTCCCTTCAACTGTGTCCTTATAGTTGTTTTTCTTTTCCTAATACGTGCATCGTTTTCCGTAAGGGATGCCACTTCCCCTGTTCATCTTGGGTTAAACCCAGTATCGATTTTGTCGTGTCTGTGAGTACAACAATTGTCCTTGAAACAGTGTTTCCAGGATGTCTCCTTGTGTGGTTGTTGCGGTTTTCGCAACTTGAGATGTCGTGGAAACCAATTGCTTCCTTCCTTATCTCGTAAATGAGTGTTGCAGTAATCATCGTAACAGGCAGTCCACAAACGAGCGTTGTGTGCTGCCTGCTTTTCCCTTTCTTCCTGAGTAGCGTATGGCGGGCTGGTAGGTGTAGTAGCCATGGGGCAATCGCCCCAGCCTTCGTCTGGACCCAATGGCGTTGGGTCTTGCCTTGTGGGTTCGATTTTGACTGAAACCCAATGGGGGTTTACTAGGGTACTGCTGATGGAAACTTCAATGGCGATGCTGGCATTGTTGAAGTTCTCCGCAGGGTACCAAGTTTTGTCGTGTTCTGGTGAGTAGCCGGTCCACTTGGATCTGTATTGTAGGCGTTTTCGGTGTATGCGTGAATCAATGATTTCTTCGAGTTCGTACTCGCTTTCTCCTTCTATCTCGATTGGAGGTGGTGGTGTTTGCTTTTGTGAGGGAAACTGATTGTCTTGGTATGGTTCGTGGAGTGAGATGTGGAAGGTGTTGTGGACCTTCATCTGTTGAGGCAAGGCCAATTTATAGGCACTTGTACCCACCTTCGTAAGGATCTTGAATGGTCCGATTTTCTTGTAATCCAGCTTCTTGCATGGTCTTGTGGTCCTTATATTCCTTGGCAGTAACCAGACCATGTCGCCTGACTGGAGATTCGGATCGGGTTTTGTGTGTTGATAGTAGTTTACCTTTTATCGTAATTGTGCACAGACCATTTCCTGACGTAGGATACTGTGCAGCTGACCCATCTCTTCCTTTTCCGTAGTTTCCTTTGGTATCATGTGGCCTATGGCCTCATGTTCCGGATGTTTTCCGTAGTTTGCGTAGAAGGGTGTGGTCTTAATAGTTTCCTGTCTTCTATTGTTGTATGCAAATTCCGCTAATGGTAGTAATTCTGTCCAGTTATCTTGCTGGTAGTTGACATAGGCCCTTAGGTATTGTTCCAGTATTCCGTTCGTCCTTTCAGTTTGTCCGTCCGTTCGTGGATGGAAGGCGGTGCTCATTCTTCGTTCAATTTCACGGGATTTTGTAGTCTCTTTCCACACGTCTGATGTAAATAGCGTTCCTCTATCAGTGATGATATCTTGTGGTAGTCTATGGAGTCGGAATATTTCCCGTAGGAATATCTTGATAAATTCTTTGATGTTCATATCCTTGTTGCAGGGTATGAAATGGCTCATTTTTGTCAAGCGGTCAATGACCACCAGGATGGCGTCATAATCGTCTGATTTCGGCAGGTCCATGATGAAGTCCATTGCAATCGATTTCCATGGTTGATGTGGCGCCTCATTCGGTTATAGTAGTCCGTAGGGCGCGTGCCTTATCGCTTTCGTTCTTTGGCATGTATCACAATTCTTGACATATCTCTTTATGTCGTCTCGCATCTTTGGCCAATAATATTGTCGGGATAGTAGTTCCGTAGTTTTACTGGTTCCGCTATGCCCCACTACTGGGTTATCGTGATTTTGTCGTATGACTTGGGTTCTGATCTCTTCGTGTTTTGGTACCCAAATCTTTCCTTGATGCCATAGGCATCCTTCCTTCCATTCACATGCCCCTAGAGGCACTCCTTTCATTTCTTTCTCTCCTTTCCTCAGGGCTTCCTGGATTGCTCTTATCTGTCTGTCTTTCGTGCTTGCTTCTCGGATGCCAAAATCTTCAGCGACAAACTTGACCACTTCCATGGCTTCGAAGTATTGTTCTTTTGGGAGTAGGATCCTTTGTTTTTGTTGGATCCTCTCGTCGTTCTTTTTCCCGACATCTTCTGCTCTCCTTGTAAGGGCATCTGGTTTGCCCCCTTCCTTCCCGGGTCGGTATTGTATTTTGATATCGTATTGACTGAGGGACTCACTCCATCGGATTTGTCTGTCGTTGAGCTCTTTTGTCGTGGTAAATGGTACCAGGTTCTTATGGTCTGTGAGGACCAGGACCTGGTGTCTGCTTCCTTTTGCATATCTTCTCCATTCTTTCAGGGCTTGGACAATGGCTAAGAGCTCTTTGTCGTGGATATCGTAGTTGCATTCCGCGGGCGTCTTTGTTTTTGACCGGTATTCCACTGGCCTCCATTTTCCATTACTCCCCTTCTGTAATAGAATGGCTGAGCATACATATTTTGAGGCGTCGGTCTCGATCATAATTTCCTTGGTTGGATCGCAGTGTACCAGTGGTGGAGCTGAAGTAAGTCGCCTGCATATTTCATCGAATGCTTTTTGTTGGTTCTCGGTCCAGTTCCATTTGCAGTCCTTCTTCGTTAGTTGATAGATTGGTTTAGCTATACGGCTAAAGCCATCTATGAATCGTCGATAGAAGTTGCAGAATCTCATAAAGCACTGTCTTCCTTTCTTGCTTTCGGGTGGTTTCCATTCCCATATTGCTTTTGTTTTGATAGGATCAACACTGACTCCATCCTTGTCGATTATGAAGCCTAGCTATTCGGTTCGTTCCTTGTGAAATTCGCACTTCGATCGCTTCAGTGTCAGCCCTTCTTTTTTCAAGGCTTCCATAATCATCCTGACATAGGTTCGGTGTTGTTCCAGGCTTTCTGAATATATCAGAATAACATCTAAATAGACGATACAACAGATATCCAGAAACATGCTGTGAATCCTATTGACCCATCGCAGACACGCTGCAGGTGCATTTTTGAGTCCGAATGGCATGACCGTATATTCGTATATGCCGTATTTGGTGGTAAAGGTTGTTTTCCATTCGTCCCCGTGTTTGATTCTAATGTTGTGGTATGCATTTCGGATGTCTAGTTTAGTAAAGACCTTAGCTCCTCTAAGCCTATTGAGGGCTTCTCCAAACAGTGGTAGGGGATATCGGGCCCATTTGGTCACTTCGTTGAGCCCTCGGTAGTCCACACATAGCCTTAGCTTGTCGTCTTTCTTCTTAACAAACAGGCTCGGTGATCCCCCGTTTGTATAAGAGTCTCAAATCCAGCCCCGGTTCTTGTTGACCCTGATGTATTCTCTTAGTTCCTCCAGCTCTTTTTCACCCAATGGGTATAGCTTTCTTGCTGGTACTGTTTCTCCTTTCTTGAGGTTGATATCCAAG
This sequence comes from Tuber calosporum, assembly GCA_003316355.1. Classification (NCBI taxonomy): domain Eukaryota; kingdom Fungi; phylum Ascomycota; class Pezizomycetes; order Pezizales; family Tuberaceae; genus Tuber; species Tuber calosporum. The sequence goes on along the minus strand of QFET01000977.1, from coordinate 5,072 downwards.
TCAACCTTTGGTCGATGAGGTGGTAGCCGAGTTTCTTCCTCTTCTTTGAACATGTCCAGGTACTGGTGGTATTCCCTTGGCACAATGTTTCTGGTTTTATCTTTTTCTTGTCCTTTTTTGGCCTTGATAGCTAATTCGGTGCTAACATTGATCCTTTCGATCCTGGTAGGCTCGTTTGTCTTATAATCCCACTTGAGGATTCCTGTGACTTCGCCTCTTCGGTAGAACTTGCCGAATGACGTAGCGGAGATCTCGTTGATCTCAATCTTTTGGCGTTTTGGGTGGTCCGTACTTCCAAACCCTGCTGCGCCTCTCATAGTAGGAGCCACTTGCTCCACTTCTTCACATTGTCCTGTGACAATCTTTTCACATATCAACTAGGCGATGCGGTCTCCCGGCTCAACTGTGTAACTGTCCTTTCCCAGGTTGACCAGGACCACCTTGACTTCACCTGTGTAGTCGGCGTCGATTACTCCCGCATTGACAGTAAGCTGGTGTTTGAATGCCAATCCGCTGCGTGGAGCCACCCGCCCATAGGTGCCTTCTTGTAGTCCTCTAGCTATCCTGGTATAGACGATTCCTTGTTCATTTACCGGTATCGTAATTCTCTCGTCTGCGTACAGGTCATGTCCTGCAGCCTTGGCTGACCCCTGGGTAGGGAGTGTGGTCGTATTGCTCAATCTTTGGATTTTGATGTTCTGGACATCCTTGGCCTGAATAGTGGAGAACTGTATCTCTAAGTTCACTTCCAGGGCTTCTGCTTCGGGGACTAGGTCCACCGCTGGCGAGCTTTCTAGGCAAACCATGGTACACCTCTCGCTATCGAACGTAATCTTGTTGCTTTCCCAATTGATCTTGGGGTTGTGTCTTCTTAACCATGCAGCCCTAACACTGCCTCATGGTTGAATAGATCTGCGATTTGGAAGGTAGCCACTTCCCTATGGCTGCCGATGTCCATAGGTACTTCCGCTATATGGGTAATTGGTCCCTTAGCGCTTGGCTCCCTATCTGCAAGGTAGATTTCCCGTATTTCTTTCGCTTTCTTTGTTCGTATACCGTGTTTGTGGCTGAATTCCTTGTCGATAAAGTTTTCTGTAGCGTCTGAGTCAATCATGCCGTTAATGATGACTGTCTTGTCCTTGCCATGTAAACGCATTTTGACCATGGCATGGTCTTTTTCTTGTTCCAATGTTTCCGTGTTTGTAAGTGCCATGTAGATGTTACCGATTCCGATGGTTTTGATTTTGTGGTCCTGCAGCCCATCTCTTACTGGGGACTTTCTTCGTTTCCTGACTCTTCAGGTGTTTCTCTGGTCTCCATTTCATGTAGGTTGGTTCGTGGTTTCCAGCGATTATTGTTGGTCTTGCTGTTGAACTGCCTGGTATAGTCCTTCTCATTCCTAGCATTTGGGCAATTACTGAATCTGTGCCCAGGTCTGGCTCATCCCAGGCATAGGTTATTGTCCCTTCTTCTTGTGAATTCTGCTTGTGCGAGGTTTAGTCGTGGGCGTCTTCTGGTAGCATCCAGGTCTATTGGGTCGCCTCGGGTTTCCATATTGTTGCCCGACTTCCAGGTTCCGTTACTATTCCTGGGCGTTTCCTGTTATTAGATAAAGGTACTGTTGTTTCCTTGAAGGTGCTTGATCATCTTGATCCAGTTTTCTTTTTCGATTGCCCAGGCTGCAAGGGCATCGACATTTGCCGCCACCATGTAGTCCGCTGCCCATGCGTCTTGGAGCGTTCAGTTAATTCCTTTAAGGAATTGGCGCATTAGGGTACCATCATCCTCATTCGCCTCTGTAGCTGTGAGGCGAAAGTCATTCCACTATTCTGTGAATGGTTCCTTGCCTTGTATCAGGCGGTTGAGCTTTGTCCTAGCTGCATTTTCCAAATCCACATTCCCTAACTGGTCTTTGAGGGCTGTAGTGAAATCTTCATATGTAGTCCAAGTCTCCGGCTTGCGTCCTTCTGCAAATGGGGTTATCCAGCTTGCTGCTGCATCCCTCAGCAAGCTCTTAACGTTGGTGATGCGTTCAGTATGTCGTGTTTCTTGTGTCGCTTCAAAGTATATTTGGCATTACACTAAGAAGGTTCGTAGTTTGGTCCTTGTTCCATGGAAGGTAGGGGGTTTCTCGACCTTAATCCGGTTGTTGGTTGTTTCTCGCTGGTTGTTTATCAGAGTCAGGATATATTGGAACTGTGCAGTTGTAAATCCTGCTAGTTGAATTCCTGCTTCACCACCGGCAGTTGCTGGTCCCGGGCTGACATCTTTTGTGGTCTTGGGGTTTCGGGTTCCAGAGATCCTGTTGGTGAGGCAGGCTCAGGTGTCACTGGACTTGTGGTTCTTTGTGACTGGCTTCTGGATAGATTTGTGCTAATTACTTCTTCAAGTGCCGGACCAAGTGTTGAGGTATCGATTTCTCCCTTAGTACGGTCGATGTCGTTGTCTGTAGAGTCTGCCGTATTGTAGTTAGGTGTTGCTTAGGGGACGAAACCAAATGTTACGATCCTATGTGGTAAGCGGACTTGCAACCGGTAACTACTTCTCTTTGGGTCGGATGAATATGACTGAGCCATTGTTATAGTTCGGTACGGGGCGTGGCGCTAATCTTAGCCATCAGGGTAGGAGTACTATTGCAACGAGTAGTACTAGGCAGATTTCCACTATTGCTCTTAGGCCTATGCCTTCGTTGTCTTGATAGCCGAACCCTATGCTTCCTATCGCACAACGCCAATAGGAGAATGGAACGGTAAAGAGGTAAAGTAATTGTATAGGAAAGAACTTAGATGGTTGCGTGAAGAGTCCTAACTACAGGTCGCCTAAAGGTCCTTATATAGGCACTCTTCCCTCAACCCTAACCCTGGTGACTCATACCTGTGAGTCACACGACCTCTATGACTCATAGTGAGTCATAGCATGAAATCCATCAGCTGACTCTTCTAAGTCAACTGCGCCGTGTGCCAACCAATTATAACTCTTAAAATAAGTCATGTGCCCAAAAGTGGTCACATGTGCGAAACCCAGGACTCATGGTGTGAGTCATGTGCGAAAATCATTACATCATATGACTCACAAATGTGAGTCATGCGCACGATCAACCAATCACAACATAACACTGTTTGCACAAGTGTGCATCATGTGAAACCCCATGACATCTAATGAGTCATAGTGCGAAATATAACAACTGTTAAGGGTAGCCGATTCTAAGGTCAAGCGAAACAGGCTAGGCTTAAGAAATCAAATCGTAGACGGAAATTGTCTAGGAAGGCTCAAGATTTTAAGGTAGAACGTATGATATTGATAAGATCTCTTCTCCGTTGCTTGATGATGGCTAAAGCTCGGGAGGCACTTCGATATTTATATCCCGCGTCTAAGTGTTCGCGGACTACATCCGTTCTCCATACAACCAAGTATCTACTAAAAATTTTTACAACAAAATCCAACAGCGAACCCCCTTTGACCCTGAAAGTTTTTCCCCCGCACAGCTAATGGCGTGATCAGAGCTCTTCTTTCTCCGAGGGTGTTCACACCTTCCCGGGAAGAGATAACAGCCGTCGTCCTGCTGTTCAAACTATGGCCGTCCAGTTTGGAACTTGCCAATAGTTTCTTAGAACACCAAGGGGCCAACTTGGTTGTCGACCAATACGGCTTTGTTCCGGTTCACCCGGTCTTGCCGCTAGCTTTCAGGGTGACTAGTCTTTGAAGATCGGTCCAATACCAATTCGTGCTGGACTGCCTCTCCTTATCGACATATTCCGATAGGCTTGCTTGCCTATGATAGGCATTCATTTGGGGTTCAGTACTATTCTCTACGGAATAGCCCGAATACCACTCCCTCCTAGGCTTCTGGACGTTGATTTGGTCTCTTGACTTCAGTGGGAGGTAACTCCGCGAGTTCTTGACGAAATCGCTTGGTTCCTTTTCCCAGACGTAGCCAGAGATGCCCCCTTATATACCCTGCGGACAGGATCGGGTCGGACGGACGGCGACGACGTATACGGGGTTACGAGAAAGGTTCCAATATTTCTTCTTTCTATGATTGCGAGCAACTGCACAAGGCGCCGGTGCTGTCGTCCGGGGCCAACGTCGGGGCCGGAGGGGGGTATTAGTCTGTGGAGTTTCAGGCCCAGAGCTGTCAAGCTGCTCTTCTGGGCCCTAATGGGAGTTATGTGCCTAACACGAGCTCCCTCCTCAAAGGTTCGTCTCGAACCGTTTGGTCTGTTCTCAGGTTACCCTGCCTTCTGTTTTTCCATAACAAACGAAATATATAATACAAAGTATCCTTTTTTGAACTCAACTTGGTAGGGTGAAAAACCTAATGCGTTTGCTTGTCCACACTAGGAAAACCTTTCCCATGTTATTCAACATCTGCCCGCTTTGGCATATCTGGATTTTCCCTATGAAATTCCTCCACTAAATCCTTTGCCTGCTCTAAATGCTCCAGCGGTTCCCATGTGTTCTCGTCTTCTGAACACCCTGTCCACTTCACGAATTATCGTAGTTCGCGCATTTGTCGATTGCGACCGTGAACCCTTCTTGTGTAAGAGATTATTTCACTCTTCACTATCCTTTCGATTTCCCATTCTAAGTCCGCATCTATTTCTTCCGGCTCTCTAGGTAGTTGTTCCCGGGCCGGTCGTTTCGATATGCGGTATGGTTCCAACAGTGATACATGGAATATAGGATGTATCTTCCATCGTGGCGATATTTCCCGTTTGGAAGCGCGTTCTCCTCTCTTTTCCAATACCTTAAAAGAGCCATAGAGTTTGGGACTAAGTTTCTTGGATGGTTGCTTAGTGCGGATATTTCGTGTGTTGAGCATAACCTGATCCCCGATTTTTATGTCAGGTTGTTGTTTTGCTTTGCGATCGTAATATCTGCTCATGTTTTCCCGTGTTTGCTCTAAGGCCTCTCTGGCTTGTTGATGAATCGTTTGCATCCAGTGGGCATAGATTCTTGCTCCAGGATTTTGGGCTTCGCGTTCTTTCATCCATTCTGTTTGTGGGTGGAATCCATAGTTGGCATAAAATGGGGACATGCCATGTGCGTTTGTGACTGAGTTATTGTAGGCA